>NW_012193251.1:2328708-2339421 GCF_000504015.1 Erythranthe guttata | reverse complement strand
AATTTAAAATTTTAATTTCAATTTTTATTCAAAATAAAAATGAATAAACAAATCAAAACATGAGCTGATGAAATGCGGTGGGGATGAATACATAAAAAGAGAACCTTGGGGGCGGGCTCGGAAGGGTAGATCGGAGGGTTGCCGCAGGAGATCGGAGCTTCGGGGGAGATCTTGGCGGGGTAATGACGGATGTAGGGAGACGAGATTCCAAACATTCTCCGAATAGCTAACATTGTCATCGGGATGGACTGAACGCCGATTGAGGCAGAGTTGTCGCGAGAAGAGAGGAGGGTTTTAGGGGTTTCGGGTTTTTATGTTTTGGGACTATGCATTTTTTTTAATAGACTATCCAATATCAGTTAATAGACTATCCCACTGGTATTATTTTACTATGGATCTCGTTAATCGACTATGGGCCGAAGAATCATCAAAACCCTAGATTTGAGAAGTGACGGCGGCGGATTGGTGTTTTAAAATTAATAAACTATCTCATATCTTTGATAGACTATCCCATGTATCTAATTCGACTATGGGTTTAGTTAATTGACTATTGGAAAAATAATAATATATATGAAAACTGAATTAAAAAAGACTACGAACTATATTTTAATGTACTACCCAGCACACTTAAATCGGCTGTTATAAACAAATAAACCAACTATCGATCGGGATCAAAAACATGAACTCGACCACAGCGGACAATTATTCCGATTATTGCATAAACCAACTACGAAGCTCATATAAAACAACTCTGGTCCGATCTGCGTGAACCATCCTCTTCTAACTCTGTCAATCCTCTTCCAAACAAACATCATCCACAAAAAATAACGATGTATACATGACGACGTAATTTTGTTAAAAAACGTTCTACTTAATAGAATCAAGTATCAACACAACTCTTAAAAATGTCTAACCACCGTACACGACAATCCTGTACATACAGCGAAAATAAAACGATGGAACGCTGGATAAATCTTCAAAAAAAAATTCTACACGATTTGATAGACACGATTTGATATAACGGCCAATTAACGATAGAATGCTGGATAAATCTTCAAAAAAAAATTCTACACGATTTGATATAACGGCCAATGATCTCACATAATTTTATTCCGTGATTTTAGGCAACGTATCAGCAAATCTCAAATCACGTAGTAAAGGAAATAAATGCCGATTAAAAATAAAACAGGGGTGTTAAAGGAAAATTATATAATATATTTTGCCAAGTTGGCAAAGTTGGGTGTATCTCAAAAAGGGGAAAAAAAATTGGATCTACCTCATTAGAAAATATGAACAAGGGGGTTATCCCTAATAAATCCAAAAATAAAATATATATATACAAAATTAACAACCCATGCCTTTCACTGCTGATGAGGTAACCCGTGCTATTTCTCAAATGACCCCTTTAAAATCTCCTGGCCCGGATGGCCTTCCTGTTATCTTTTATACTAACATTGGCATATCTTAGGGTCTAATGTTATTTCTTGCGTGTTAGAATTTCTTAATAATAAGAGACTCCCTTCTGCCCTTAATTTCACCTACATTGTTCTTATCCCTAAGGTGAAAAAACCGGGAAAAATGACAGAGTATAGACCTATCAGTCTATGCAATGTGATTTATAAATTCGGATCAAAGGCTATTGCTAATCGTCTCAAACCGATTCTTTGTGATATTATTTCACCTACCCAATCTGCTTTAGTTCCCAAACGTCTTATCACCGATAATGTTCTCGTTGCTTACGAGATCAATCACTTCATTAAGTCCAACTCTAGTAATCGAAATAATTATATGGCAGTCAAGTTAGACATTAGTAAAGCATACGATCGGATTGAATGGTTATTTTTGAGAAAAATTCTTTGTCGTTTGGTTTTGTTGATCTTATTATGTTGTGTATCTCTTCTGTCTCGTACTCATTTCTCTTTAATGGTTCACAATTTGGCTCGCTTCGTCCATCTAGAGGTATTCGGCAAGGCGACCCTTTGTCCCCATACATGTTTATATGTTGTGTAGAAGCTTTAATTACTATGGTTCAGAAGGCAGTCAATGAAGGTAACTTTCATGGAATTAAAATTGTTCCATCAGCTCCCACAATTTCCAACTTGTGCTTCGCGGACGACACTCTTCTGTTTTGTAAAGCTTCTGAAGCCGATGCGATTACTATGAAAAACATTCTTGATCAATACGCAAGGATTTCGGGACAAGAGATTAATTTTGAAAAGACTAATGTGAGTTTTTGTCCAACAACTTCCGTGGCTTTGAAGGAGAGTATTTGCAATATTTTGGGTTTCCAAGTGGTGGATCGACATGAAAGATACTTAGGTATGCCTCTTTCGATGGGAAGAACAAGAAAAGAAATTTTTAGTTTTCTTCGAGATCGTATTTGGGCACGTATTAAAGGATGGGGCGAGAAACAACTCTCAAATTCCGGAAAAGAGGTTCTTATTAAGGCTGTTTTGCAAGCAATTCCGTCATATATGATGAGTTGCTTTATGTTACCGGTGGGTCTCATTAATGATCTGGAATCGGCTATCCGAAGGTTTTCGTGGGGAAATGGAAATGACAGGAAGATGCCGTGGTTAGCGTGGAATAGAATGTGCATGTCGAAAGCTGATGGTGGTCTTGGATTTCGGGATTTGCGTAGTTTCAATATAGCATTATTAGCCAAACAAACCTGGAGAATTTTAAATTACCGTGACCTTCTATTATCCAAAATTCTGAAAGCTCATTATTTCTCCAATGGTGAAGTTCTCACGGCTGAATTAGGTTCGCGGCCTTCAGCGACTTGGCGGAGTTTAGTTAAGGCACGGTCTCATCTGCTCAAAGGTTTAAGAAAGAGAATTGGTGATGGCTCAAGCACATCTATCTGGGCGGACCCATGGCTCGGCGACGATGGAAATTTCAAAGTTATTACTCGAAGACCTCTGCACTCGTGTTTCCCAGATAGAGTCGAAGATTTAATTGACCAGACTTCAAAGTCGTGGGATATCTCGATTATAAATGAGCAGTTTTGGCCAGTGGATCGAGAACGTATTCTGGCTATACCGATTGGAAGTTCATATGCATCGGACAAATGGATTTGGCACTACACGAAGGACGGAAAATTTACGGTTAAGTCGTGTTATCAACTCGCCCTAGTAACAACACACAACTATCATGCTAATAGGGGTCTAGCGAATGAATCGTCGAGTGGATTATCAAGCAGAAGATGGAGGCACATATGGCATTTGGCACTTCCCCCGAAAATTCGTATGTTTCTTTGGAGGGCCTGTTCTGATATACTCCCCACACAAGCCGAGCTGTTTAGAAGAAAGATTGTCACCTCTCCAATGTGCAACCATTGCGGGAGAGAGTGGGAGACACCTATGCACGTCTTTCTCCGTTGTCGAGGAATGGAAAAAATATGGAAGTCACACCCTTTTGGCATTATAGGGCAGCCAAAACCAGTGTCTATGTGGGATTGGATAATTCAATGGCAGCAACAGTTAACAGAGGATTTCTTTCTCTTGGCGGTCGTCGTAGTGTGGAAAGCTTGGGAGTCAAGAAACCGACAGATGCATGGAGAGCAAGGGATGGCGACGGACGAGTTTATTAGATGGGGTCTGACTTTTCTCAATTTGTATCAACAAGCACAACTTCCTCGTACTCCCATACAACAACGCGCTCATCCAACGGAGTGGAAACCGCCTCGAGAAGGAATAATTAAACTGAATTTTGATGCAGCTCTTCCAGCTGGTACAAACCATTATTCGGTGGCTGTGATAGCTCGAGATTGGCAGGGTCACTGTATCTTTTGGGCAACTAGAAGCTTTAGAGGCCGACCAAGGGCAGTCGACTGTGAAGCTCATGCTGCACTATTTGCATTGACTAGAGCCAAAGAGGAAAGTTGGCCATCAATTATTCTGGAAGGAGATTGCCTCAAAGTTGTCGAAGCTCTTCGAGGAGAGGATGCTCAATCCTGTTCGTTTGGCGCTTATGTCGAAGATTGCTGGTGTGTGGCTAAATTTTTTGCAAGTTGTGTCTTTAATTTTATTACACGTTCGGGAAATATTTTAGCTCATCTTATAGCTAAAAATTATGGTGACTCTTGTAACAAAGGTTATAATCTTCCTTCAGATTTGGCAAGGTATGCCTAAATAAAGTTAATTTTTCCTAAAAAAAAAAAAGAGTGAATTAATATTGGGCCAGTTCACAACTATATGTCTAAATTTTAATCTGATTTGTAAATTTGTTTTCACCAACAAATTAATCTGCATTTTCTTCCTCCGGCCACATATCTTCGCCGGATAATTTCTGCCGCCACCCCCAATGGAGGATGAGAAATTGGCCGCGTACTACGACGACCTGTCTCGTAGAGGCGGCGGCGCCGCCCGATTCAAACAAGGTCTCGGCTTTTCGTCCAGCAATTCCTCCGCAAACGACGCCGTTCCAGCCAGAGGCTCGGCGCTTCCGACCACCTCGTCTTTGCTTAGTAGCTTCGTCAGAGCATCACGTCCTTCCAAAACCTCCGAATTCGAATGGCAAGCTCAGGTTCAATCCATCCAAAACAAGCTAAGCAAAAAACCTAAAGGAAAAACCCGAAGCCGAAGCCCTAGCCGAAATTCAAGCCGACAGAGTCCAAGCCGGGATACAATTAGAGATAAGCCCTCAAGGCGCCGGAGCCGGAGCCGTGATAGGCGGTCGAGGAGAAGGAGTAGGAGCCGAGATTATGAATCGAGAAGTAAATATCGATCTAGGAGTAGGAGTAGAGAAAATAATAGAAAGACAATTAAACGGCGAGAATCGCCGGAAGACCGGAGGCGGTCGGAGAAGGGTAAAAAGCGGGTGGAGGTTCGGAGTGGTAGTGCGATTGATTTCGCTACGTCGATCGAAGGTTACGACAATATGGTGAGTTTTTTTTAATCTCTTTTCGGGAATTTAGATCTTTTCGAATTGTTGTTCCTTCAATAAATCACATGGAATTCGATTTATGAGTGTGTAAATTTTGGATTTTAGGATACCTGACGAGAAATTTGAGCTCTTTATTGGATTCAATGATGATAACTGGATGAAGTTTAGATGCGTGTTCTAGTGATTTGACTATTGGTTAATCCTATTATTCGATAGTACATTCAAGTTTAGAAGAATTATTCAGAAGTACCTTCGCAGCATTTCATTCACTAAAAATATTGCTCGAGGGTATATTCTTATTCCGATGTGTATTATGCGAATGCTGAAAACGAGGGATTTAATTGGTACAATTTAGAATTATTTAAGTTTCGTTGATTTAAGCTGGGAATTTTCGGCATCTGTTATTTCTAGTTTACTTTCACGAGCTGCATTTCCTTTGCAACACGCATTTTCCCGACTCATTTGGAACTTCAACCACTACTAGCCTAGATTTTAGTTTCGTCCGGAACTTCCCGATTAGACGGTCTAAATCTTACTTGTTAAATGCGTGCAATTATTGCGAGTCCATCTATCTATGTAGCTTTGTTTATGGTGAATTACGTATCTGTAAAATATGATTCTAAAGTTAATCGGTGATAGCAAGTTCTAATCTTGTCTGTCTGGCTAAGTAAGACTGTAATGGTTTTGTCTGTCTGACTAAGTGAATTTCTCGTAATAGTGCTTTTTTTTTTTTTAATTTATAATAGACACCGGCTGAAAGAGTCAAAGCCAAGATGAAACTCCAGCTCTCAAAAACTGGTAATTTATCTTCATTCAATATATATATTTATATATATATATATACACACACACACACACACACACATACAGTTGTGGTAACTGAGCATTTCTTTCTACTGTAGTATTGTGAAATTTGCTTCTGATATTGATACATCTGCCTACCTTCCAATAATTCGGGGTTTAGGGTTTTCGGGTTTCGGTTTCGGTTTCGGTTTCGGTTTTGATTCGGTTTCGGTTTGCCTACCTTCCAATAAATGGGGTGCGTAGTATTGTTAACTCCACTTTTTTCCCAGCCTGAATGTATTTGAAACATTAAGAGCTTAATGATCGTAACATAAATTCTAATTTTTCCTTGCTTGTTTATTGAGAGCTTAATGATCGTAACATAAATTCTAACACCACCATAAATTCTACAATGTGTTGATAGATGAGCTTTCTAGAAGTGTTTCTTTTATTTTGTGCCTATAATTATCCAATTTTTCAAATGATTTCCTGAGAAATGAGTGTTTAAAGTGAAGTGGAAAACCTCGATTTTCAGGGGAGGGGCTTTTAGAAATTTCTGTGGCATAAAAAATGACGAGTAATGGAGCTGAAGATCAAATAGCATCTAACGTGACTTTTGCTTATCTAAGCTGTAGATGTTCGAAATATGTAGTTATTGGTTTTCTTTGTTTTTTTTTAATATGTCCTTGTTTGGATATTCAATGGGAACATAAAGTATTGCTGTTGTAGCTGAAAACGACGAAACAATTGGAAAAGGCTCCGGGTGGGAGCGTTTCGACTTCAACAAGGATGCCCCTCTTGATGATGAGGAAGTTGAAGGTTCGATTTTTCTGCTTTTCCTTCTTAGTCATTATATTATATTAGTTAAGTTTCCATCCGGATTTCTTTCGTTTTTTAGTCATTACAAATGATATTTGTCATTACCAAATGCAATAGAAAGATCCAAGTTGGACATGCGCAAGGTAATTTGGCTTAGTATCAGTTTCGTTTTGTCACGGGTGAAAATATTATTCGGGATGACTGGATACTTGGTATGTAACCATCGCGTAACAGTAATTCTCAATCGACTCGTTTACATGGATGCCTGAAAATGAGGTCTCTTCCATTACAAGAGGATGCATTAAATATTTTGAAACTCCAATCTAAAAAGAATGATAAAATAATATTTTCGCTTCCATCGGCAGCTGTGGAGGATGACGGAGCATTAGTGAAGCGCATGGGTCAAAGCTTCCGTTTCTCTGCAGTTCAGGTAATATACAATACTCAACCTTTATTTTATTCTCCACATATTTTTTATGTTTGAGAATATTAATTTTTTGTGTTATATTTTGTTTCGACATTATTGAAAAAGGCGAGGAAGGAGGAAGAAATTAGGGCGGCTCACGACGAAGCAATGTTTGGAGGGTCTTCATATCCGCTACCTCCACAAATAGATAATGAAAAGGAAGAAGAGGAAAACCACATAGTAAACGAAAGCATCGAAACTACTTCTGCCGTAACAAGTCTTCTTAGTGATCAGGTGATAATCGAAATTGCACATTCGTATTTGAAATTTTCGCAAGAATCCAAATAGTTAATAAATTGCCGGTATTTATAATATTTCTCTCTCTTTAGGTTCTTGCTATGCAGAAAAAAGGCTCTTGGCGTGATCGTGTCCGTGATATTGCCCGTAAACCATGAAATTGTGGGCCCAATTTTGCCACCGCCGCCGCCACCGTCACCACCAACATTGTTCAGAGTTCCGGCCAATATTTAAGGGTTTTCGATGGTGTTTAGGGATGTGAATGATTAGAAATTTGTGGAGTAGAATTCCTAGTGGTGTAATTGGAATTTCTAAGAGAAATATTCAGCAAATGTTGGTATTGCAGACAGTTCAAAAGCGATTCGGAAAGCTCAAAATCACTTTTCAAAAGCTTTTGATAATTAATAATAAATATACATATAGGTAAAAACACGTGTTTTGCTAACAATACACAATATATATTGATTACAAATATATAACGATGCTAAAAATCAAACGGTCTAACTAAAATAATTTAAGTGGAATGGCTTTTTCCAGATTATTTTCTGCTAAGTACACACTAGTCAGTTCAGTCATGTAGCTCTTTCGAAGCCACTTCCAACTTGCATGTGAAGCCACTCCGCCTGCGATCTCTCGCCGTATTCTGCCGGTGTTTGCGGCCCGTATATCATCCCGTTTGCGTCAAATGCTGGCGGTGCTAACTGCAACCAATTCAATATTTTTTTAATTTTTTTTTAATTTTTTAAATTGGAGAAAAAAATAATCAATCATATTCACCCGAAGTCTATATTATCTTTTTTGAACTGGTTGCTCTGATACTATATTGAATGATGTGACATATAACCGCAAATAAAACATTATACGAAGGTAAATTAAATTAAAAACTTACGTCTTTGGAAGAAAACACTTCTATCGAAGGATTCAACCTCGAATTCACCGCTTCAAGCTTCATCGACAAAAACTGGATCAAGCAATCCACGAGTTGAAAGTAGTAAGCGTGCAAAAACCGCAAAAATATAATTTTACGCAAAAAAAAAATGCAATTATAAGACGAGAGCTACCTCGACTTGGTGCTGCAGTGACTGGATGTAATTAATAATTTCATCAAGAACAAGAGCTTTCCCAATTACCTAAAAATAAAAAACAAAAACAAAAACCGAAAAATTATATTTTATCCATCGTGTTCCGTAAAATCTAACGAGAAAAGCTAAAGAAAACCTTGTTACAACCCGGAACCAAGTCTTGCAGAATTTTCATCCTCTCGCTGATTTTCTCTCTTCGAGCCTAAAAAAACAAACAAGACGAATCAGAAAAACCGAAACTACCGACGAAGATGTGCTTATATATATATATGCATATGTGTCGAATGAGGTGTATGAATAGAAGAAGTACTCGTTCAGCAAGACTGTGGCTATCGGTGGCTTGACCCCTTCTTGCTCTAACATGAATGTAGTCTTTCGGGGGTTCCGGTTTATTTTTCTCTTCGATCGGTTTTATACTGCTCCCTGAATACGCTGCTTGTGGTTCTGTTTTCGAGTTGCTATTGTTTTCCTCGCTAGATCCAAATACTTTTGTCCGTTTCGCGTTCGACTCATTCTGTCACGTGCGAAAAAAAATTGGAAGTTAGTTATATATCGTCTCATCTTAAAGATCATATTTTTTTTTCACCTGGATAAATGAGTCAGTAAACGAAATTATCAATTTCGATCGAATTTGAAGTGAGAAATCACCATAACCGTCCAACACTCTTTTAACTCCGGCGAAAAAATATCCACACAAGTGATTATGAAATGTGTATTTTTTAGCATTGTTAATAAGGAAAAGGGCAAATATTACGAAAACCCCCTCATGTTTGGGTAATTACAGCCACCCCTCAACTATGTACTATTTTACGAAAATACCCCTTTAGAGGTAAATTTAGGGATATTAAATTGGTAAAACCCCACCAAAATTTCGGTACGCCAACATTTCAAACCGTTTACCGAACTAAAAATACGATTTGATTCAGTAAATAACCGAATTACATAAATTTTATGTAAAAATATTTAAAAGGAGGGAGTGTCTATAATTACCCAAACAAGAGGGTTTTTTTTTGTAATTTGGTCATAGCTCGGTGGTGGCCGAAATTTGCCCCCGAGGAAAACCACACACACAAAAACACACTCACACACACACACACTCACATAAAGCTTCAATAAAAATGGGCTCAGCAAAGAAAAATAAAAATTGCAGATTAAAAAATGCAAATTTAGGAAAAAGAAAGGAAAAAAAAAAGGGGGGCGGCGAGTGGGGGTGGGGGGCCAAACAGCAGTAACAGAGGGAATGAATTACCAAATCTTGATTGGGGCAACTGGTAGAAACATCCCTTCTCCTCTTGGCACCGCCATTTCCGCCGCCGTGCTCTGTCACCGTCGACGCCGCCTCGAGGGACCCGTCTCCACCGACGCCGCCGAAGCTGCCAATTCTCAGTCCCAGTCCACCTCCTACGCCGCCGCCGCCGCCGCTCGTCGGGAACGACAGCAGCCCAGCCAAACTATAAGAAGAAGGGTTGGCTGCAGCGGTGAATGATGCCTCGTTCACTAATGGCGGATCCATTTCTCCAATTCTTTCCACCCCACACAAAATCCGAAGTTCATATATATGTATATATATATATATATACGTATAGCTGTGTCAAAAAAATAAAATCAGAGTAATATATGTGTACAGCGACCGAGTGTGAAAGTGTGTAATGCTGCAACTAAGAGAGAGAGAGAAGAGAGAGAGAGAGAGAGAGGGGATGTAAGGTAGAGGAAGGACCAAGGAGATATAGGAAGTTCAAATTGCGCTTAACGCGCACGTTAGCAACAGCTAATGTATTTTGTTACTCTGTGTGCCAATTTTCTTGGAGTAGGTTGAGTTCTGTATTTATATGGTGTCGTTTAAAATATATATATATATATATATATATATATATATATATATATATATATATATATATATATATATATATATATATATATATATATATATATATATATATATATATATGGGATTATTTTGTAGATCTCATTTTTCCAAATTATATAGAACTAACTACCAAGTGGATTACACTCTAAGAGAAACTCCATAATTTCGAAAATATTTTGACATACTCCCTGGGCTCCTCTGAAGTATTTATAATACCCTTTTAAAATCAGTTTTAAATCCTACACACTCACATTTCGGTTGCTCTCTTCTCCCAAATTCAAAATCCCGCCTCCACAAACCTCCCACCGGTGAAATTGCTTCCCGGAGCCATAACTCTCTCTCCGGTGGTCGGAATTCGATGGTTTAACTATCGTTGGATTCCTCTCGTCGGGCTCTTTCTTTTGGTGGCGATTTCATTCAATTTGGAGAGCAGATCTGTTTCTGCAATTTTTTTTCATTCGACGACGATGGTCTTGCTGGAGGTGTTCTTTGTGTTCCACCAGTCAAAATTTGACGGGCTACCCACCGTTGGATTCCTCTCGTCGAGATCTATATTTTGATGGTAATTTTGT
>NW_012193251.1:2313155-2328608 GCF_000504015.1 Erythranthe guttata | reverse complement strand
ACACTCTTATGGTGTGAGTTTTCTCAGAATTTCTTTCATTCAAGGCAATATTCCCTGAAAAATATCAATTCGACCCTATAAACATGGAACATATTGAAGGTATTTCTTTCATTCAAGGCAATATTCCCTGAAAAATGTCAATTCGACCCTATAAACATGGAACATATTGAAGGTAGCCATGTACAGATGTTTAAAAAATTGCCCATGTATGCAAGATGATTCATATTAGCAATCCAGGAAGTGTAGTGACACTCCAATAATGTGATGTGACAATATTTGGAAGCATTCTTACTTTGTTTTCATTCTTTCCCCAAAACAAAATTGTATTTATTAAACTTTTCAAATCATTTTCTCAAAACAATTTTAAAAGTTTCTCTCCCCTTCAGACATGATGTGACTGCTACAGTAAAATGATTTGATTGGTACAGTAAAAAATGTCTTCACTAAAAAACAAATAAACATCACTTCATATTTCTATTTTTTTCTTCAAAAATACATTTTTCTAACACCTTTAAACATGATTTGACTGCTACAGTGTATTTTGTCTCCTTCCAAAATATAAATAAACATTACTTTCATTATCAATTTCATTCTCAAATTCATCCTCCAAAACATATTTCGTCAAAATGAAATCAAAATAACATCCAAAACGCTTCCAAACATTGTCCTGTTACTATAGAAGGTTTACCAAGGCCACCAACATTTAAGAGATTATTTTTAGGGTAGAATCCACATTTTTTGGGGAATATTCCGTTAAAGAAAAAAGATTCTATGAAAAATCTCACCGTAAAGGGATCGGTGTAAGACAAAAAGAAAAGTTAGGGGGGATTTTGATAATTACAGATAGGTGGGGTGTTTTTTATAATTTAGCCTATGTTCAGGGGAGTTTTCATAATTTACCAATAAATAGTGGGACTAATTAATACTGAAAAATAATACCATTCAAGTTTATTAATTTGAAAATATATAGGCCAATGTTGTTACATTAAATAATTTATTTCCAAAAATGTGTAGGTGATTAAATATGGGATATAAAGTATATAGTTAATGAGAGAACTTATCAAAGATTCATACAAACCTAATCATCTTTAATGTATCTCAAGTCACAAATACCCTTTTTTCCCCACATTGCCTAATTAGTTGCCTCAATCAACATAGTTGTAATCAACCTATTTTAGTAAATTAGAGAAAGTCTATGTTTAATCATGCCCAAAATGGAAGTTCTATGAGAGGTAGTCAATCTTCACCAAAACTCTCCTATATAACTCTATTTCTTTTTTTTTTTTCTTTTTTTATTCCGAAATTAAATCGACCAATATTAAATAGAACTTGAAACGAAACTTCAAAATTCGATATTCGTAACTAGTTATGATAATTCGTTAATAAGATTTTAGCATCCACAATTTGTTTTTTAGCTTGTATCTGCGACATCATTGGTTATAAGCTAAGTCATTTAAAGTGGAGATTTAATCAAAAAAATGATTCATTTAAATATAAATCGTTCACAATGCACCTGTCTTCATTTCAATTCACACAATTACTTTATTTAAAAAGTGATTGTCCTTTGAAAGCAATAGGGGTATTTTAGTTTTCTTTTGTAATAGCACCTCTCTTCATATTCATGCCGTAAAGTATTGAACCAAAATTTTAATTTTCCTCATTATGAAGCCAAATTTAAGGATGCACATTACTTATAATATTTTTAAATATAAATTAGATTTTATTTCATAAAATCACTGACGAGATTTAGTTAGACCCCGATACCAAAGCAATTTGTCGAGAGAAAAAAAACTATCCTAATTCCTTGGTCCACAAGACTGTATTTATACTAGGGGTGGCAATTTGGATCCAGTTCCATGGATCCGATTAGATCCGATTCGGTCCATATGAATCCAGTTTAGATTAAATTTAGTTGAAACAAACTGGATCGGATCAAGTTAATTTTTTTTTAAAACGAGATCCATGTGGATCCACTTTAAATCCATTAAAAGTTCAACTAAAAATAAAGGGGGTTATATTGGATCCAACCAAAACAAAATTAATACTAAAATAATTTTCTAAAAAAAAAAGTCAAATATTATTTAACTTTAATTGTAAATTTAATAAATCAAACATTTGCAGCCCTAATGTGTGTGTGTGAAAAATGTCTTGGATTGTGTGTAAAAAGTGTGTGTGTGTGAAAAGTGTGTATGTGCATGTGAGTGTGTGTGCGTGTGTGTACAAAAGTGTGTGTGTGTAAAACGTGTGAATGTGTGTGTGTGTGTGTGTGTGTGTGTGTGTGTGTGTGTGTGTAAAAAGTGTGTATGTGTTATGTGAGTATGTGTACGTGTGTGTATGTGAGTGTGTGTGTGAAAAATGTGTAAAAAGTGTGTGTAAAAAGTGTGGATGTGTATGTGAGTGTGTCTGTGTGTGTAAAAAGTGAGTGTGTGTGTGTAAAAAAGTGTGTGCGTATGTTTGAAATGTATGTGTATGTGAAAAGTGTGTTAATATTATGTGAAAGTTGAGATATTAAACCACATAATTGAGATATTAAACCCTATATTCAATCTTATAAGTTGAATTAAAGATGGAATGAATCCATGTGGATCCAATTCGGATCGGTCTAAATTCGATCCACATGAAATCCATTTATATAGGTTCATTTTGGATCCGGTTCCATTTGTATCCGATCCACATGGATTCATATCGGATACGGTCCAAGTTGCGAAATTGCCACCCCTAATTTATACCTGTCTCGTGAATGGGGTGGTGGGGTCCTCTTCTGTCCTTCGGTCATACTCTCACGTGAGAGTGATGTGATTACTCCGAGCTACCTGTTTGTCGAAGGCGAGTTGTGCTATCCTTTACGAGCCAGGTCCATTAAGATGAGGAGGGTTCGCATTTGTGCTCACCTCGTTTAGATGTCAAGTGCGTCTTTCTTATATTTATGTCAAACTGCAGGTTTTTCCGCTCATGTGATAGCTGAAATGTGGTCACATCCACTGCAAGTTTTTCCACTCTGATGATAGCTGAAATGTGGTCACATTTACGAGGTGCGTTGTAAGTGATTTATTATCTTTGTAAGAAGCATAATAGTAACAAATATTTTAGGATGAAAAGTGGGATTAAGCTAATCAATCAATCACTAATAATAAAAGAAAATAAAAATAAAATTAATAGTTTGACAAGTATGATTTTTCTTCTTCAATCCCCACTAGTTATAAACTGTGAGTGATGGTGGCTGCTAGGAGAGTGACCAAAACCATATTTTTAGGTATTATGCTTTCTTAGGAATTTGGCACATGTCCTAAACTTTAGGGGTTTGGTAATAGTGTTTTTGTGAACTATTCTATTAATATTCTCAATTTTATGTCAATTTACATATATATCCAATTAAGGTCATATGAAATACGATTCCCCTACAAAATTGTTTCATTGTTACATAAAAATGGCAACTAAGAATATTAATGTGGTAGACAACACTCTACAACGATTCATATTTGGTGGTTGCCATTTTTCAATGTACCTTCTACCTTTTCTTTTTCTTTGTTTTTCAATCTTGAATGTATGTCAAGTTCTTATTGGTTGTTTTTTTAGATTCTTAACCATGGTTAAAGTGCCTTTTTAGTTTGTTGCATAATTGTTAAGTGCATCTATTCCCTCATATCATTGTTACATTATGTAAATGTTCGAACTTCGTCTGACTAATTCTGTGAGTAAACGACGACTCTTTTCTGATTTATGTGCCGAGTACATTTCAGCCTTCCAATTCACCTTGATAGGCCTTCTTCGGTTACCTAGAGGGTTCGACCCCGATGATTCATTTCATATAGGAATTATGTTTAAGATTTATTGATGTATTTTGGATTGGAGAGAAAATTTGCTCATGAGGAACAATTACAAAAGTGGGCTTGAGATCGAACTTTTAGGGGTCGAGTCGATTTTTTATTTTTTTTTATCAAATATCGAGTACCACGTTAAAATACCAAAGTGGTGGTTACCATTTCATTCGGTGCTATCAATCGTAACTACAAATAGTTGGGATGGTATCGGTATCGTATCCTCAATACCATGGTAATACCGTAGTGTGCCATACTTAATACTATAGTATGATTTATTCTATTTTATTTTCGCCTTTTTTTATAGCATAGCATTTATATATATAAAAATAAAAATAAAAATAAAAAAAAGAAATTTGTTTCTAATGCTTTGCCTTATTATGTTGAAGTTTTATTATATTTTTCGAATTAAATGTATACTTTTGTTCATTTCTTCATTATATGAATAAATTTGCGCTAAATAACATCATAAAATAAAAGTGAAATTTCTAATTTAGACAATAAATAATAAAACACACCCAAATAATATAAATTTATAAATTACAAAATTCATTGATGGAAAAAATGACAATAACATTTTTACAATTTTAATTTAATATAAGATAATGGCAGACTACCATGTACCGATACCGTACCACATGTAACGATATACCGAAAATTAGTAACCCGCATCTATTGGTACTATAATTGTTTGAAATTTTCCAGTACTATAAGTTACGGCTAGTGCACAGTAACGATCATAAACTCCCAATTCCACCACCCCTACAAGCTTTTGGATAACCGCTTCATCAGGTTCACGAGCCGGCTTGACTCATTTACGCGCCTACTTGTACCCGGCCAAAGTATCTTAACAAACATAAATCAATAACATTTAAGAAAAATCAGAAAAATAATTAACAATATTAAGAAAATCAGATAACTCAATATTTGCCTTTTCCCTACAGCCCAATTGTTTGGGCCACCTAATTCTTAAATAAATAGGCCTCAACAAATTAAAAGGTACTAATGAAGTGGTATGTTAAGTTTGGGCTTCTTGAATTTTTTTTACACGTATGATAAGTGGAATTGTACTTCATCATACAAGCAAGCTGAAATTGCAATCGCAAAGCTCGTGTAAAGTGATTCCCGTATTCTCGATCAACTATCCAGCTCGACTCCCGAGTTATCTTTCTCAAGTGATCCTACATCGAGATTCCTCAATCGATTTTTGGTTGTAAGTAGGAACTATTCGAAGACAACAACCTATACTTCAACTCTCTCATCAATGTCAGAGATATTAATATTAAATGATACATCTCACTAACAACTTGAATTTTTTTGACGTAGTAATTCAACAATCAGTGCATAGTCGATTAATACGTGTGGCTGTAAATAAAGTTTCCATTGTCTAAACGTGCATCCAACAATTTCACAACTCAATCGTGTAACTTCACTAAAAAATGATTTTTTTTTTTGGAATTTTTATTTATGAATGAAATGATTATGGAATATAAAAATAAAATCTCATGCTTGTACAAACAATTTTAGAATCCTCACTTTGTAAGAGACAAATCGAAGGATTAATATTTTTGGGGTAAATTACACCTACATTCCTCGGGTATGTGATACGGATCACTTTGCCTTTAACGACCTTTTTGTCAATAAACGCGACTAATAGAGGCCTGATGCAGTCTTTATGAGACCGGACCGGTCCAACAGGCAATATAAGGCTCATAATCAGGGAATAAACCAGGGGCATAAAAGTTCCTTACCTCCGGCATATGGAGAAGCCCGGAACACTCACACGATATGAGGACAAACCGGTGTGGTATTAAGAAGAACCTCAGTAACAATACAGGACGAAGTAAGCATGGGCCTCATGTCGCACCTTTGAAAACGACAGAAGCTCTTGGAAGCTCCAGGAAGGCCCAACATTGGGCGGCAGGTCCAACAAGTTAGGAAAAAATCCGAAAAGGAAAATATAGGAGAAATATATTTGGAGAAAAGAGAGAATGATATCTCTTACGTATATTAGTCATATATATAGTTACATGTAGGAAACCCTAACCTACTACACAAGGTAACTTAATATACAAGGAAACCTAATATACAAGGTAACCTAATAAATAAGAATAATAATAGGAATAAGAATAATAATAGATAGATACACTAATATACCCCCGCAGTCGAAACGGGAAAGGAGAGGACGTGGAGACTGGAGACAAACTGTTGGAACAATTGAGTAGGGAGTCCTTTCGTGAAGATATCGGCAAACTGGTAGGCGGATGGGACGTGAAGGACTCGAACGTGTCCCAAAGCAACTTTGTCTCGGACAAAATGGATATCGATCTCCACATGTTTCGTACGAGAGTGTTGAATAGGATTGCTCGATAGGTAGACGGCACTGACGTTGTCACAGTAGACAATAGTGGCTTTCGAAAGTGGGCAGAGCAACTCAGAAAGTAGGTTGCGTAACCAAGTCGTTTCGGCGACGGCATTTGCGACAGCTCGGTATTCGGCCTCCGCACTCGTTCGAGAGGTAGTGACCTGTCGTTTGGAGGACCAAGAGATGAGGTTGTTGCCTAGGAAAACACAATAGCCCGATGTCGAACGACGAGTGTCAGGGCAGCCACCCCAATCGGCGTCGGAGTAAGCGATAAGGGAGAGGTCCGGATTGGGGGAGAGCTGAAGGCCGTGATCGAGAGTCCCACGAATGTAGCGAAGGATACGCTTGAGAGTAGCCATATGAGGTTCCCTCGGATCATGCATGAATAGACATATTTGTTGCACAACATAGCAGATGTCAGGACGAGTAAACGTGAGGTATTGCAGTGCACCGGCAAGGCTGCGATAAAGAGTAGGGTCAGCAACGGGGGGTCCAGTGGTCGAAGACAACTTGCTCTTTGTGTCAGCCGGCGTAAGACAAAGGTTGCAGGAAGCCATGTGTGCACGCTCTAGGATCTCGTCGGCGTACTTGCGTTGAGAAAGAAATAGCCCATTCGACGAGCGAGTGACTGAGATGCCGAGAAAGTAGTGAAGATCGCCAAGATCCTTCATTGCGAACTCTTGATTAAGGGCAGCGATGATAGAACGGAGCAATTCAGGTGTGGAGGCCGTAAGTACAATGTCGTCGACATACAACAGAAGGTAGGCGCATGAACTGTTGCGACAGTCGCGTGAACTGCTGCGACAGTCGCGTGAACTGTTGCAACAGTACACAAAGAGTGAAGTGTCGGACTTGCATTCTCTGAACCCCATGGTAGTAATGTGAGATGCAAAACGCTTGTACCAAGCACGTGGTGCCTGCTTGAGGCCGTAGAGTGCTTTGTTGAGACGACACACGTGAGTGGGGCGAGATGGATCGACGAATCCGGGAGGTTGCTCGCAGTAGACAGTTTCAGAAAGATTGCCATGTAAGAAGGCATTTTTCACGTCAAGCTGGTGGATTGGCCATGATCGCGAGAGAGCAATACTGAGGACTGTTCGAACAGTGGCTGGTTTGACAACTGGGCTGAAAGTCTCGTCAAAGTCGATGCCAGCCTGCTGGTGAAACCCACGAACAACCCACCGTGCTTTATATCGCTCAAGGGAGCCATCAGACTTGAGTTTCTGTTTGTATATCCACTTACCAGAAATAACATTAGTAGACGGGGGGCGGGGCACAACATTCCAAGTATTGTTTTTAATTAAAGCAGTATATTCCTCAATCATGGCGTTTCGCCAGTTTTGGTCAAGAAGAGCTTGGCGATAGTTGGTGGGAATGGGAGAGGTAGAGGATGCAACGAGAGAGAAAGGGACTTTGGGTTTGTGGATGCCCACTTTACTGCGAGTCACCATAGGATGAGCAAGGGGAGGTGGGGGAGGTGGGGGAGTAGAAGAAGGGGTGGTGAGCTGGTTGTGGTCGACAGGTGGTGCTGCAGGAGAAATAGGTGTTGGCTGTGTTATAGGACTGTTGGACGGACTGTTGGAACAGGGTGGTTCACTATTGGAACAGTTGGAGGAACTGTTGCAACAGTTAGACGAAGTCTGAGGGAGGAGGAACAGGGAGGGTGTGTTTTCGTCCAAGGCAGAAGGGGGAAGTGTGTTTTTGGGGGGAGTGGACTCAGCAAAAGGAAAGTTAGTTTCGTCGAAGATAACATGACGAGAAATTATGATTCGGCCAGTGGACCTATCAAGGCAACGATAGCCTTTGTGAGAGGAAGGGTGACCGAGATAGACACAAGGAGTAGAACGGGGGGCGAGTTTATGTGGTGTGGTGGCGGTGAGGTTGGGATAACAGAGACAGCCGAACACTCGAAGATGAGAGTATGTAGGTTTGATGAGGTAAAGAGCTTCGTGAGGAGTCCGGTTTTGTGTGGTTTTGGTAGGTAAGATATTGAGTAGGTGTGTGGCCATATGAAGGGCTTCGACCCAATAAGTAGGAGGAAGATGGGCTTGAAAGATGAGGGATCGAATCATGTTAGTTATAGTGCGGATCATTCGTTCTGCGTGACCGTTTTGAGGGGAGGTGTGGGGACACGAAAAACGATTTAGGATGCCGTGTTTAATGAAGTAGTTTTGAAAATCCGCATTTTTTAATTCACGACCATTATCACTTTGTAAGGCTTTCAGGGGATGTTGGAATTGAGTTTTGAGAAGTGTATGAAAATTGACAAAGGTTGTAAAAACATCAGATTTATTTCGAAGGGGAAAATTCCATAAATAATGGGTAAAATCATCAACTAACACAAGATAATATTTGAAGCCCGTAAAACTAGAAACAGGAGAAGTCCATAAATCAGCATGAATAATTTGAAATGGAGCAACAGTAGTAGATTTTTGAGAAAAAAATGGTAGACGAAAATGCTTGCCTAATTGACAGGCATTACAAAGAGACTCCCTAGGGTCTTTATTATGGGAAAGAAAAGTGCTAGAAAATAAACGAGACATGACGTGTTTGCCGGGATGGCCTAGACGCCGATGCCAAAGAGTGCGAGACGAAGGTGTTGCGACAGTGAGGAAAGAAGCAGGAGGTGAGGTGGGGGGAGGGACGCTAAACGGATATAGGTCACCGGAGCTATTGCATCTGAAAATCTCGACTCGACTCCGAAGATCCTTCACAGAAAAACCAAATGGATCAAATTCAACCGAACATGAGTTATCACGGGTGAACTTTCGAACAGATATAAGGTGTTTGACGATATTGGGTGTGACATAGACATTTGTGAGGCGGAAATGGGTGGTAGGAAGAATTGTGTGGCCTATGTGGGTTATGGGGAGGGTGGAACCATTACCGACGACGACATGTTTGGGGAATTTACTTCCAGGATTAAAAACAAAATTGAAATTACCTGAGTGTGGTGCCATATGAGAGGTCGCCCCGCTGTCCATGAACCACTGTGACTCGGTAGGCTGCTGAAGTGTCACCGTATTCAAACGGTTTGCGAGATCCACCACGCTGGCACTGTTGCAGGAACTGTTGCAACTGTTGATGGAACTGCTGGAGCTGTGGCACGGTTGCTGCTGCGGATGAGCCTGAGTAGGAGCCGAGTGACCGGTGCAAGGTTCAGGTGGTCCAGTAAAGTAGGCTTGAGCCGCTGGGTGGCCCGATGTATTTTGAGCGGATCCCAGAATTGACTGTTGTCGGTAAGGTGCGCGCCAAAGTTGAGATGCGCCATGAGCACTATGATAGCCGTAGTGCTGCATGGGGTGACGGTTAGTGCAGCGACCTCCGCGACGGTTGGATCGGCCACCCCCGCGCTGATAGCGCGAAGAACTACCTCCGCGGGAACTGTTGCAGGAACTGTTGCAACTGTTGGATGGACAGTTCGCGTTGGAGGCGTAGAAAACAGCAGCGGTCTGCTCCGGTTCAGAAATTCTTGTTTCTTCCATCTGAAGGAGCGAACGAGTCTGTAGAAAGGTGGGAAGGGGATTTTGAAAGGAGATGAGATTGGCGACGGTCCCGTAATTTTTCGGAAGGCCGTGTAGGGTTTGTAGAACGAGTTGTTTGTCGGAGATTGGATTTCCGACATCGGCCAAGCTGTCCGCCGTGGTCTTGATTATTTGGCAATAATCGTGAATGGAGAGAGCGCCTTTCTTGAGGGACTTGAATTTTTCTTCAAGTTGAATGGCCCGATAGTCTTTGTTATCGGTGAAGAGAGAAGAGATGGCGTTCCATAGATCACTGGCGGTGGAGGTTTTTGAGAGAACCATGCTGGATAGATCGTCGGAGATGGTGCCGTAGATCCAAGATTGGAGGAGATATTCGGCTCGCTGCCATTCGTCGGCGGAAATCGAATCCGGTCGGGGTTTGCCATGGAGAAGATCGGAGAGGCAGAAACGACCGACGATAATCGTGAAAAAGTGGCTCCACTTTTGATAATTAGGATTTTTTAGATCTAGAGTAATGGGGATAAGGGATTTGATATTAGAGATGGCATGAGCAAGGTGAAAAGGATTGAGAGGGGCGGTGGAGGAAGAAGAAGATGAAGATTCGCCGGCCATGGAGAATAAGGGGGTAGGGCACGGCTATGCAGAAAAAAGAGAAGAAGAGGTGGTGACGGCTAGGTTAACCTAGTGTCTGATACCATATAGGAGAAATATATTTGGAGAAAAGAGAGAATGATATCTCTTACGTATATTAGTCATATATATAGTTACATGTAGGAAACCCTAACCTACTACACAAGGTAACCTAATATACAAGGAAACCTAATATACAAGGTAACCTAATAAATAAGAATAATAATAGGAATAAGAATAATAATAGATAGATACGCTAATAGAAAACCTTGACCTCCAAGACAAGAAATGTCTATAAAAGGGAAGTCATCTTAACAACCTCACACACGAAAAACACATACATATAACATTATACTTTGAATACAAACTGATTTCTAACTTGATCGTCGGAGACTCTACGTCGGGAAAGCCCCTCCACGACGTTGCAGGTACCCTTCCAGCAGAATCTCAGGACTCTCATTCAAGATATCTTCCAAGGAGCTGACGTCATCATCTCTGACATCTCGGGTCACAACAATATGCTAAAATAACTTTAAGCTCCTTGTGGTGTCGGTAATTACAGTAACCCTCTAAAAATTTTTGAAACCCTAACGGAATAATGCATTAGATAAGTTATTCGGGTAGGTTCCTGAAGAACAATTAGTTTCTAGAAGCGATAGAGACAACATCGAGTTAGGGTGTGACATGGCTTCCCTAACATTTCTTAAATCCTTATTATTTTATATAAAATTTATATATTTTCGTCAATGATAATAGTAACGGCCCCGCATAAAATAAATATAGTGTATATCAGTTTCCATGGCACGAAATCTTGGCACCGCTAATTTTTTCAGAGGTATAGTAGTAATGATCAATACCACATGAACCTTAAAGTTATTATAGCATATTTTTTATTTTTTATTTATTATGTATTTAATTTCTTTTTGCCTAGGCTACCTATAAATCAAGATCGGCCATGATGCATAGAGGGTCTCTTAATTATTGCCGAAGGCCCTTTAAGTTTAGGACTGCCCTATTTATATTTATGTATGGCCAATTAATTAAGATTTAATTGCATTATTTATTTAGGTCAACTATGAATAATTTGCATTATTTATCTGTCCCACTAATGTCATGAATTGTGGTTACAATACTTTGAAATAGTGACAAAAAGGTATATATATTGTCCTCCATATCATATAAACAAACCAAGTTAATTTAATTTCCATGATTTGTTAATTAGTGGCAACAAAGTGGGTAGCTCTAGATTTGTTCATTAAGTGGGTCATTATTAATATTATTATTTTATACTAATTGATGTTGCATTGATAGTTTTAAAATAATAAATAAAATAATTTAAAATAAGTAAATTCCTGCCTCCCCTCCCCCATATACTAAAAAATAAAAAAGGTAGGAAAAAGTTGTTGATTAATTATATTTTAAGCACAAACTAAGCTTTACTTCTTCTCATTCACAAGATTTTAATTTCAAGAATTCAACCCTTTTGCTTCTCTTGGAAAGAAGGTGAATACCTTTTTTTTTCACCCAAGAATTATTTATTTATTTAGTAATAATGTTGTAATTGCAGTATTGTTTTCATGTGTTATGTGCACTTTCTTTTTCTATTACTATTCAGAATAGGAGTTAAGGTCAGTGGCGGAGCCAGCATGCGACCAGGAGGCCACGACTCTTTAACATATCCGAAGTCTCCGTTGATCTATATAAAAATATTTTTAAAAAATGTGTAAACTAGTATTAATAGCCCATTTTCGGTATTTCTTTTAATGTATTCGATTCCTCTAGACTTAAAATTCTGGTTCCGCTAATAGTTAAGTTATCGAGTGAGTCTACTTGGAGAGTTCAAAATTAATTATCTTATTAGTTATATAACTTGTACACTTATGGCATAAACGAGTATTCAATTTATGGATTTTTGAATAGTCAAATATATTGGGTAAATTACAACCAAATTCCTGAGATATGGTCAAATTACGAAAACCCCCCTCTTGTTTGGATAATTACAACCACCCTCATCAACTATAAATCTTCTTACACGTCCACCATCAGTTTCAAATTTAGTGGAATCTTCGAGATTGTATGTAATATTATCAATTTTGTACCCGCTTTATCCCATTTGAACTCCACATTTTGAAACAAGATAATCATGATATGTGTTTTTTTGGCTTGTATGTATCAGATTGTGATGCATCGAAAACTGTGTTTTTACACAAAACGAGTACAAAATAGAGCACATTCCACGAAATCTAGATGATTATGCTGAATTTGATATCTTAAGGGTGGAAGTGTAAGAAAAAATCATAGTTGAAGGGGTAGATGTAATTATCCAAATAAAATGATTTTTTTTGTAATTTGACCATGACTTAGGGGTGGTTGTAATTTAGCCCAAATATATATTAGCTCAAAGCTTGAGCACTTGAATCTCAATTCGAACTTCTATTGAGCCATCGAATCCCTTATTTACACAAATACTACTAGGAGTCTTATTTGCTTGGGCTTGACAACAACTGTCCACGTGGGAAGGCTCGTGTATAGACGGCCCACAATGGAATACCATGGGCGCTCTAGCATACTAATGCAATATAAGACCTAAAGTTAGCAATTTTCTCAACACCAACCAATTTTAGAACAACTTGTTGCGCCCGAAGTCCTATAAATTAGGGTTGTGCATGGATCGGTTTTAACCACCAACCAACCCATTTTCGACCCATAATTTATGATGGATAATCAACCATCAACTGACCCATTTAAGTTGGGTCGATAATATCAACCAACCCATGTATAGTTGGGTCGATAATGGTTTCTAATATGCTAAAAAGTTGGTTAGTCGGATAATATCGGCCAACCAACTTTATTTATTAATTTATTATTTATTAATTTTAATTAAAATGTTTAATATTTTTTATTTCAAATTTCTATTTTATATCACATTTATTAAATTGTCTAATATTGACCAAAATCCTAAAAGCAATAAATCTAACATAATTATCTAATTTGAACTATTTTAATTTTAAAACATAGCTTAAATATTTGGACGATTATTATTTGTTGAAATATTTATGTTTAATTGCAATATATATGCCCGTAATGTTTTGAATCTTTTATTTGAATATTGTTGAACTAGTCACATTTAATTTATAAAAGATATAGCGTTGTAACAACTAATAAAATATTAAAAAAAAAAATATTTAGATGGATGACCCATCCACCAAACCACACCAACCGACCCACCAAATTGGTTTTCAACTATCACCCAACCCATGTAAAATGGGTCGATAACAGTTTCTAATATTTACCAAAGTTGGTTAGATGGGTTGGATTGATTTTCTGCCTGGTTTTTGGTTCCCTACAATAAATAATATCATAAAAAGTAATATATGGTCACTTAAACACTCAAAGGCACAAAAGCAATTCATAATAACAATAGGAAGTCAAATAGGTGTCTCTATATGAACTGACACAACCATCAATTTTCTTGTATTTCCAATAATTTACTGCAACAAATTAAAAGGGGCCAAATTTTGATAGAATCTATAGCAAAAGACATATTATTATTACATCATGTGATCTAACTTTAACTACACAACACTTCTCTTGCCCCCCACACTTCTTCCATAAAGGGCCTTTTGACAATTTCTTCAAAATGGAAGGACCATACAGCAAAAGAGCAAACATTTTCTTGGTATAGCCATTCATTAATGATGTACAAACTACAAAGGGGGAGACAAGCAAAATGTCCTTTCTTTCCAATTACAAAAAACACTGTCTATTATGAAATTAGTGTTGATGAAATTTAAATATAAATTTAATTTAATTCTTGGGCTCTTTGTACAGTGGTCTTGAAGAGGAGGATGTAAATCTTGTGATCCATAGAAAAGTACATAAATCCACCTACTGAATGTGTGACAAATGATCCAAAACTTGTCCCTACTATGCAGTGCCAAGCTGGTCCATATACACCATCAAACTCCTGCACCCAAAATTAAATAAAATTAAAATAAAAACTAACATCAATCACTTGTAACTATCTTGTGACTAATCAAGAACATGACTATCTTATGAGTTATATAACTCCAATCAACATAGTATGACTAATCAAGAACATAAAACCTCGTTTTGGTTGACAAGATAAGATTAAATAATCTGATAAAACACAATTACACTATTGGACTTTCGATGAACCAATAAACAACTTGTCTGGCTCGTTTGGCTCATTTGGTTGTCAAGATAAGATTAAATAATCTGATAAAACACAACTACATTATTGGACCTTCGATGAACCAATAAGCAACTTGTCTGGAAGGTAAGATAAGGCATGAAAACATAATATTTGCGAGTCGACCTGGCAAATTATTGGGATACCAAAAATCAAATAAAGTTCAATTATTTAGTTAATCATGGATAATCTACACAACCGAACAAGGACTAAACTATCTTATGAGCTACGACTAATCAAGAACAATAGTATGACTAATCAAGAAACACAAGGGCCACCTAATTGATGGATCAAGAAGTACGAATTTGACCCGAATTGAGTTTCCACCTACTTTCTAGGTCGAACTCGTAACACATCGTTAGTTAGTCTGGTGTAGTTTACATTTCTCGTGCGATTTGCGGAATAAAAAGACAATAATCATACAAAATAATAGAAAAAAGGGTATGAGAAATCATCAAAAAAAATGAATAATTTATTAATGATTAAAAAAAAAAACCTTTTTGAGTGTGAAAGCAAGAGTCTTGGAGGTGAACTTCTCGAGGCTATCGTGCGCCTTCCTGGCACAATCGACGGCGTGAATCTGCATGAACGGCGGCATATCGACGGCGACAACCCTGACACCGGTGGCGGAGAAGAAGTCAGCCAGCTCAACCTGCGAGCTGCAAAATGACCTCCTCCTCCCTCCTCCTCCGTTCGCCATTGGAGGAGGGATTGAAGAAACAGAGCTCCTCCCCACCATTTTCACATCTTCATTCATCAATTGTGCATCAAAAGACGATCTTTTTTGTGGGTCTTTCTTGGGAACCGTTTTCTTCGGACCGTCTTTTTCATTCGCCGCCTTGGTCTTCGTGCCCAAGTAGTAGTGGTCTTTTTCCGCCGCCGCCGTGGTGGTGGTGTTCCTCCTCTCGTGGTGGCTGCTTGATTTTGTCCAGGGTTGGTGGT
>NW_012193251.1:2295889-2306828 GCF_000504015.1 Erythranthe guttata | reverse complement strand
TTGATGTTTGGTAAAAAAATAAAATAATAATAATAATATACAATTGAACTATTGGAACTAAAAATACCATCTTTTAAGTATTACAACTAGATGATTAATTTTGGTGCATTTCATGCTCAAACGGGCGAAGCACAAATTATATAATATAGGGTATATTTCTTAAAATATATATATATATACTCCCTCCGTTTCGTTTTAACTATCGTTTTTTAGCTTTGCACGAAGATTAAGAATTTTATTAAATGTGTCTTGATTTTAGGAAAATGTATGCATTTAGACTAAAATGACCTTGACTTATAACTAATAAGAGATAGAAATTAGTTAAAAAAAGAGTATTGGAAAGAGTTAATAAGGGTATAGTAGAAATTAAGTAATTAATGAAGTGTTGGAAATTTAAAGTGACAGATAATATGAAACAGGAAAAATTCTCTAAAGCGACAGATATTATGAAACGGAGGGAGTATGATGTAATTTTGATGTCTAGTAAAAAAATAAAATAATAATAATAAAAAAATAATAATATACAATTGAACTATTGGAACTAAAACTACCATCTTTAAGTATTACAAATAGTCATAGATGATTAATTTTGATGCATTTCATGCCCAAAACGGGTGAAGCACAAATGATATATTATAGGGTAAATTATAAATCTCCTAAACTTAGGTTAAATTACGAAAAACTCCCCATATATTAGTAATTATCAAAAATTTTCTACGTTTATCTACGTCTACACCGACCCCCTTATTATGTGATTTTTCGGAATCTTTTTAGTTTTAAGGAATATTTTTCTAAAAAATGTCAATTCTACGGCTTGTAGCGTGACATTTCTTTATGCTATCAGTGGCACACACATATATATGTATACACACGCATCTTATATGTCTATATTTGTGTGTATATGTGTGATGTGTGTGCGTGTGTGTGTGAAGATTAGGTAGACCACAGTGTTGGTTTCTTTACAAGAACATTGAAATGACACAAGTATGAAGCATGGACTTTCTGTCTCCAATAAAATTTTATTTTGTATTTTATTTGTTATCACCCAATTTTTTATTTAATTAACG
The DNA here is from genome assembly GCF_000504015.1 of Erythranthe guttata. Next base: position 2,305,761 of record NW_012193251.1, on the reverse strand, counting down.
ACAAATGTTTAAAGAAAAATAAAATATAAAAATGGATCCAATGTGGGGAAGTGGGGTTTCAATCCTTAATTCAATGTGAAATATTTTGTGTCTTAAAATTAAAATAAACAAGTGACAAATTTTAGGATCAAACTACATTTTAGGATGACAAAATGGGTCGGGTCTAACAAATTCAATAATTGACCCATTTAAGATATAGGTCTTAACTATGTAACCGGAAATGAGTTTAGGTTCTTAACTATACAACAATAATGTGGGGTCGTAATGGTTAGAGCAAATGTGTTTATGTTAATTGGCCAAAATTCGAATTTCCTTGACAACGGTAGTTAGGTCAAGTTTGTCATACAAAGTTAGCCGGGATAATTACAGTTTTAGTCCCCCAAGTTTGCACGTTTTTTAGTTTTGGTCTCCCATTTACCGCCGTCAACAAAATACACACTAATGTTGTCAAATTTTAACACATTTAGTCCCTCCGTCTGTTTGACCGTTAAGTAGTAACGGTCAACTGTTGAATTAGGGCTGAATTTGGGATTTTTCATAGATAAAAATTTCACTCAGACCCCTGCATTCTTTTAAAATATTCTAAAACCCCCTAAAATTTTACCCAACCATAATTTAACTTCAATTTCATCATTTAATCAATTTTGACAAACGACCCCAATTTTTACACCATTACCGTTGACCCTTGACCGCCGTTGATTATTTTTTTTTTTTTGTAATTTTTTTTTCGGCATTGAGTTATTTTATTTAAAATTGATTTTGACGCCGTTCACCGACATTGTATTCTCGGTTAATAATGTTGATTTTTTTTATTTTTCTTGATTTTTTACGAACTTTTTCCGTTGACTTTTTTTTCCGATCAACACAATTATAACACAATAATAATACTATAGTAATATCTAGTATCGTAATATTAAAATTACAAACTTCTAAGAAAGTTTTTATCTAAAATTGTAGGGCCTAAATACAATTTTAAAAAAATTCTAAAATCCATAATTTCTTCCCCTCAAAATTTTCTTCGTGGAACCGCCAGTGCATCTCAATTTCTTCCCAAAAAAATATGAAGAAGATGAATTAGGCATGTGCGGAGTAATTTGTAATGAGAAAACCACTCTATTACAACGGTTTTTGGGGCTAATTAACACCGGCCGTTAATTTTTATCTCTTTTTTTTTTGTCTTAAAATTTTTCCGTCATTGAGACTCGTTGACTTTTTCATTTTTATGATATTATTTTCTCGCCGATTATCAGTTTTTGATTTTTTTAATTATATTTTTCCATAACTGAACAATTGAAATAAAATCAAGAAAGAAAATGTCAACGCTGTTGAGCCGACATTCAACATCGGTCAACAACGGGAAAAAATATCAATCGACAAAAGAGTCAACCGAGTTAAAAAGAAAGTCAACGTCGGATTACCCAATTTTGAGAAATCGGGGTTATTGGTTAAAATTGGTTAATTGATGAAATAGGGATTAAATTATGGTTGAATAAAATTTTAGAGGTTTTTATAATATTTTGAAAGAATACAGGGGTCTTATTGCAATTTTCTCAAAGAAAAACCCCAAATTCAACCGTTGACCGTTACTACTTAACGGTCAAACAGACGGAGGGACTAAATGTGTTAAAATGTGACAACATTAGTGTGTATTTTGTTGACGGCGGTAAATGGGGGACCAAAAGTGAAAAACATGCAAACTTGGGGGACCAAAACTGTAATTATCCCAAGTTAGCCTAATATAGTTTACGTCTCTATATGATTTGCAAGCTATTATACGAGAGTGTAGTTTACGTAGTACACGTTTATGGTTGGTTGCGGATTTCTTTGTTTGGATAATTACATCTACTCTCCTCAACTATAATTTTTTCTTACATCTCCACCCTTATGGTGTCAAATTCAACATAATCATTTAGATTCGTGGAATATGCTCTAGTTTGTACTCGTTTCGTGTAAAAATACAGTTTCTGAGGCACCACAGTCTGATATATACAAGTCAAAAAACACATATTATGATCATCTTGCTTCAAAATGTGGAGTTCGAAATGTAGGGGTGTGCATGGGTCGGTTCGGTTCGGTTTTAGCCAAAAACCGAACCGAACCGAATATATCGGTTTTTGTAAAATTAAAAACCGTGTATGTCGGTTTTTTATCGGTTCGGTTTCTTTCGGTTTCGGTTTTTTTCGGTTCGGTTTCGGTTATTTTTCGGTTCAAGTGTCAATATATATTCAAGTATGACAAACAAAAGAATACAATTACAATTACTTTCACAACTTACTAATGCAATGAAAATATAAAATCTTTAATTTCATAGGACTTAACGTAATTTAGATGATGTATTATTCTTCATTTTTTTTCCTACTTTCATCTACCACATTATTAAAACCATGAACTCAAGTAAATTTTTGCTTACTAAATAAATAAAATACAATGTCACAATTTATGAACAAATGCTTAGAATGAGGCAAGTAATTGAAACATAGAAAATAAATATTATGGTAAAATAATACATATATTATATAAAATGAAGTCATTTTATAGTTTCGGTTCGGTTCGGTTTTTCGGTTCGGTTATTTACCTTCCCACCATACCGAACCGAATAATTCGGTATTTCAAAAATAAAAAACCGTACATGCGGTTTGCTATTCGGTACGGTTTAAAACGGCTCGGTTTTTCGGTTTTTCGGTTCGGTTTTTCGGTTTTTCGGTTTTTTTGCTCACTCCTATCGAAATGTGATAAAACGGGTATAAAACTGATAATATTCCATATAATCTCGAAGATTCCATTAAATTTGAAATCGCAAGGATGAATATGTAAGAAGATTTATAATTAAGGAGGTGGTTGTAATTATCCAAACAATAGAGGGATTTTCGTAAATGACCATACCTCAAGAGTGGTTGTAATTTACCCAAAAAAAAAAAACAATAATGTCCATCTATCCTACAATACAAGATTAAATAGGAGCATATATTATTATAAGTCGGGGTGAAAATTGGACAAAAATGACATCGTTTTGGAAAATTTTGATTTTTTTGGAAATTTAAAAAGGGGTTGCAATCTCAGTTTCAAAAAAAAAATTGAATAAAAAAAATAATTTCAAATTTGGATTTTTTTAGATAAGAATCGATAGAATTCAGAAATCATTCTAATTTTCACTCGTAATTACAAGCTAACATACTCACTTATCCGCTATTGAATGACCACATCAACCAAAAGTTTATAATATTAATGAAATGTATCACTTAATATTAATATTTCCGAACATCCGGTACACGAATTAGTATTCCCCAATTAAAAAAAAAAGATAAAAAAAAAAAACATGATTCATACAATAATCTCCAACTTAAGAAGAACATGCGTTGTCACATCTCACTCACATCATACTATATTTATTATACCGACTTAAATAAGAGTCTCAACCACCATATAACTACAACAAATCAAAAAACAGCTAATGTGTCCCCAAATTTAAAACCGATAATTATTCAAAAAAAAAAAAAAGAAAAAAAGAAAAAAGGAAAGACAAAGCTATTTACAAATTAGTAAGTTGATGATTGATCATGATAAGTACTTCCACATCATACAATACGATACATTTCACGCATGCGGTCGCGAAACAATAACAAATCAACTTAATCGATGTAAAAACCTAAATCCCTTTTCTAACTATGCATATGAGCAGCTTCTAGAAACTTCCGGAACTAGTTCCAAGGACTTGGGAGCCTGCTATCTCTAAAGACGGAAGTGCCGCCTGATGCTGCTGGAGAAGGAGAAGATCCTATAAAACTTGCTCCCGATACTGTAACAGAGTGGCCTTGTCCAGCTGGCGCAAAACGTGATGGACTACCTACAACTCCCAATGTTGTTCGATAAGAGTGAGGTACCTAGTACCACCATCAAAGAGTTCAAAGTTAGACGTTTTTTTTTTTTGTTTCCAAACCAAACCATGAATTCAAAATTAATAGTCCACATTTCACAACACTACATCAAATAGAGGAATTATCGTGGAATATCGATCCAATAAAATGGACGTCACAGTGGTCTGAAGAATTAATAGATGATAATTTGCACTTATCATTAAAAATTGTCAAAGTTTTGGCACCATGACTAAACTCTCATCATTTCATTCGCCACATTGAAGATTTCTTTAAATTAAGTGCTTATTTTCTTTTTTTCTATGAATTGTTCACAAAAATCAAATCGAATTACTAATTATAACTAAAAAAAGATACGGATTTACTTGTATAGTCTACTTAAAAGATCCTACGTGTAACTATTTGTGCCTTTTAGTTTTTGATATGTTCTTAACTTTCAAAAGAAAACGGAATATTATTTTTTTTTTACCATATTAGAGGCTGGCTTTCGTTGTTGAGAGTCGGAAGATGGTGAAGTACTGCTCATACGTGGCAAATTACGAGAATGCATATTATGATTTGACACGTCATCGGCTTCTCCTCCTCCCTCCGTTTCACCGGAAGGATTTCCATCGGACCCCACCCTAGGAGTGTTAATCCTAGTCATCGAACCAGAATCATTTGTGGTATCAACTTGTAGTGGAAGAGGGGGGCGGCCAGATATCCCTTGCGTGCTATTTTGTCTCTTTAACTGCTCTTCTGCTTTCAATATCTGTCAAGATTTATGTACGACTTTAATATGACCGTTCATTCAAGAATCGAGAGAGTTAATTTTTGGGCTAAACTTTGAAGAAGCATCCGAAAGTCTCTACTCTAGAAAAGATCCAAAATGATACCTGTTTCAGTACTTGTACTAAACCATGTTTTTTATCGTTCAAAGTTTCCAACTTCTCCTGAACCTCCTTTTTCCTCTTCTCCACTTCACTTGAAGAATTTTCTTCGTTGCTCTTCTGCCAAGAAAGAAAAACAAACGTATAAGAAATCAGTGGAGAGTTGAGAAGAAAAATAGAAAGACATCGGTATTAAGATCCTTGTATTCTAACTCGTGTTAGCATTTGCAACTATATTGTATTCTACATCAGATTCCTTAATACAATTTATGATACAAAAGGGTTCGAGAAACCCACCAGAAAATTGAAAAAGTTGAGCTTGCACTTCCAACAGAGGAACATTTACAAATAAAGCTAACCAGCAAAACAGCAATTAAATCTTGTTTATTTTTATTGTTGCAGTTCTTTTCATGCTAACATGTTTGCAGACAGTGTTCTAGATAAATGCATGGTGTTTGCAGACCACATTATACCATACATTGAATTTTGTTGGTTTTCTCACCGGAAGTAAGAGAAAGCAAAATAATTTTTATCACAAATCAAGAAAGCAGCAGGTGATGACAACGGATGTAATGTAGCAAAGGCGGGATAAAACTACTTACTTTTGAACAATAAAATTGAAAAAATAGTACCGACATATACAAACATGTCAAGCCTCAATATCTCGATAAAAATATTTAGAGTAAGACGATACTCCCAACTTCCAAGGATGCTAAATGGCAGACACAAATATATAGGTTCAATTCAATGTAGAACTCGTTAGGTATAAAAAAGGCAAGGACAACCACGACTAACAGATTACCACGTGAAGGGGAAATGTAGACGAGTTAGAAAAAAAGGCAATATACACAACTGCAATTCGATAAGCAAATTCAATTACAGAAAGAAATGGAGAAACTCATATAGAAGCTTCATATTAGTTTGCTATACATATTGCTTAGTGGATTCTCCTTGTTATCATAATCAAACCATCATTAGCTTAAACTTATAGCTAGTTACACTCATAATTCAATCTGCTGAGCCCCAAAGTCAGAAAAAGAAGTAGAAAAAACAAATATTATAAAAACATTCAGAATTTATTTTGCTTTAGTCGAAACTAGCCACATTGAGGACGAACATTCATATTCTCAACCCTGTTCCCGAATTCATATTCGGAAACCAGAATGCCAAACATCTTCTGCACAATTACCTTTACCACATCAAAAAATGCTGATTTACTACAAGATATTATTTGTAACTGCAAGTACGAACAACTTCGCAAAGAAACACAATCGTGAAGGATAAATGAATTTTAAAATTTGAACTTTCACGACGAAATTCAGTTTCTTCGTATCAAACACAGTAACCAGCAAATTAATTCACATGATATATCAGAAAAAATTCCAAATCCTCCACATCACTTAAAAATTTGAAAAAGTTCTACGAATCCGCGTAAAATGTTATAAAATCTCAAAGGAAAGTACCTGTACCACCGGATTTTCCACCTCCACCATAGCATCAGTTCTGTCCATCATTTTCCTCACAGAATCTTTTCCCTCATCCGCCATTTTCCCCTCTTCTCTAACTTCCTCCTCCTCCTTTTCCCCTTCTCCATCCTTCAAATCCCCCGCCGGCAGCAATTCAGCTTCAGAGCAGGGATTATCGGCGATAACACCACCATCGCTATCACTCACAGCATTATCCGGGAGAATCGGAGCAGAATTAGCAGGTTCTGGTATGGAATTAGGGGCAGGGGCGGGATTAGGGTTTGAAATCGCGGCTACGTCGTCGTCGGAGGAGTGGAGGCGGGAGAGGGCTCTGGCGCGGCGCCGAAGGAGATTTTTGAAGTCCTTGGGTGAAATCGTCGGAGATGGGCACGGCCAACTGCGGGGAACATCCGGCACCTTGTGGAGGTTGCCTTTGTACAGTGAAATAGCCACCATTTTTTCTCTTTCTTTTTTCTTCTTCCCTCTTTCTGTTTTCCCCTTTTCCGGTGAATTTTATTTTTATTTATAGCTTTTGGATATTATCGGCTTTATTAAATGACTAGTTTGCCCCTCTATAAAAATGTAAATTACAACCACCCCTGAGGTATGGTAAAATTACAACAATTCCTCTCTTGTTTGGGTAATTACACCAACCCATCAACTATAAATTTTCTTACACGTCTACCATTGTGGTTTCAAATTTAGTGGAATCTTCTTGATTATATGGAATATTATCACTTTTTGTATCCGTTTTATCCCATTCGAGCTCCACATTTTGAAGCAAGATGATCATAAGATGTGTTTTTTGGCTTGTATATATCAGATTGTGGTGCATCAAAAACTGTAAATTTACACAAAACGAGTACAAACTAAAGCACATTCCACGGAATCTAGATGATTATGTTGAATTTGACACCATAAGGGTAGATAAACAAGAAGATTCATAGTTGAGGATAGATGTAATTATCCAAACAAGATGGGTTTTTTTCGTAATTTAACCATACCTCGTGGGTGGTTGTAATTTATCATAACGTTTTTAGCTAGCTTCTCATTTTAACTTTAAATATTTACCCAACAATTGGTGCATTACTAATTCATATTTTAAAGTCCGATAAATAATTGGGTAAATTATGGCAACTACCTGATGAAATGTCAAATTACAAAAAAATCCTTCTTGTTTCGGTAATTATAACAACCCCTCAACTTTTAATCTTCTTACACATTCATTTTTGCGGTATCAAATTTAGTGGAATCTTCTAAATTATGTGGCATATTCTCTAGTTTGTACCCATTTTATTCCATTTGAGCTCCACATTTTTGAAACAAGATGATCATAAAAATGTGTTTCTTGGCTTGTAAATATGAGATTGTGGTGCATTGAAAACTGCATTTTTGCACAAAATGGGAAGAAACCAGAGAAGATTTCAGGGGATCTAAAAGATTATGTTGAATTCGACACTATACAGATGGACGTGTAAGAAGATTCATAGTTGAGAGAGGTGATTTTGATTACCTCAGGGATGGCCGTAATTTACCGTTAAAAGAAATAAGGATTTTTGCAAACTTAACTTTTTCTTCAAAAAACGAAAAAAGTAAAAAAAAATCGCGTAGGTTATAAGGTAAGGGAAGGCCCAACTATAAACGAGGCCCGCTTAAGATTGTAATCGGGCCTGCTCGAGCCTGCCTTAGGGTACTTGTAAAAGTCGACTTCTTTACATGAACTAACTTCAATCTTCCCAAAGATCAGTAGTTTCAAATATTATTTCACATCGTATTAATTTTGAATGAGTTTGTAGTATAATTTTGAATAAATTGTAAATATTTCAATATTAAATTTCATACCACATCACAATTGACAAATTTATTATTACATCATATTTTGAAATTCTTAATTGATCAATCTTTAATATGATGATCTTCATGAAAACCTATAATAAGAAACAAAAAAGAAAAATATTGTATATATATATATATATATATATATATATATATATATATATATATATATATATACACAATTAGTAGATCAAGTGTGGCTCCAAGAACCTAAGAACATTATAGTTCTCATGGGATCTTCGGCCCCACATCTCTTGTTTCGTCTTTGGATCTCTCTAGAAACCGAGATGCTCCGATATGCTTGTCTGAATTTCTCTCTCAAACATCGCTTCGACTCTTTAATTGAAGAGCTCTCTCCGGTACTAATGCTTTGAGGCTTCATTTTGATCAAGTGAGAATGTACCTCTTTGCTATCTATACATACAACTTAAGAATGTATTGTATAGAGTAAACTTTGATAGTGTTTTAAGGAAGATTTATAGGAGCATTTATTGGCACAAGAGAATAAAGTTGTGATAAGTGTGTGTGTGTGTGTGTGTGTGTGTGTGTGTGTGTGTATAAGAGAGAGAGAGAGAGAGAGAGAGAGAGAGAGAGAGAGAGAGAGAGAGATGTCAATGGATATATTGAACTTAATGGGATTATAAGAGCATCAGATTCTTTTGCAATTTGTGATCTGCTTATTGCTTATTCTGATTTGAGTTGAGTTGAGTTGAGTTGATATATATTCCTCTTGTCTTTCTTTGGAACCATTATACATAATGTGATCATGTACTTGTATTAAATGTTTTTCATGGTAGATTCTCCTAGGGGTGGAGATCGGAATTAACACTTTTGAGAAAAAAATCGATTTTTTATTTCAAAAGTGAAAAACTAAGTACAATTCCGTTTCAAAAGAATCGGAGAAATCGAAAATTAGAATTTCGGAAATTGGAGTGAAAACAAAAAATATTCTAAAATAGGAAATTTGCGGATCGAAATCGGCGTAATTCAAAAAAAATCAATTAAATCATCTAATATATAAAATTCATAATAATGTTTATATTGTTGGAACCACGGCTGCAATTTGACGATTGATCACGAAACTTTGTGGATGAGGCTTGGACTCCATTTATTCTCTAATTTTATAGGTAACAAGTTGCTGCAATAAAAACCACGATAATATGGAGATAGGCAAGGTGAGGCGCGGACTAGGTCGCTCTCTTAAGACGAATTTCACGACCCCTTCTCTAATGAGGTGCAAAAAGGTTCCGATTGTGTCGTCTATGGGATACAACAGCCCAGCCTATCTCTCCGTTGTAACTTCACCGAAATTGCACGTTCAAGTGAAGCAGAAGCTTACACCCGACACACAACAAGAGCTCAATATATGTATATAATATATGATCTTTTGAAAGACATTTTTCTTTCACTCTTTATATTCTCTCATCCATTTTTTTCAAGCCACAAAGCCACCATTTTATAGTGTAAAATAAGGTCATCATAAAACCTATATTTAATATAGAATTAAAGGAAATTATGGATGTTTTATGAGGCAAAATAAAATCTTTGTAGGTTTCAAAATGTTGGTCCAAATGACCTCATAAATTGGTCAAAGAAAATATTTATTAAAATATTATTTTTATTAAAAAAACCCAACATATATTATAAGTTTAATTTTCAAATTTCTTTTTTGGAGTTTTGGAAAGTTAAATTGATATGCGACATTGATGTATATATATATATATATATATATATATATATATATATATATATATATATATATATATATATATATATATATCTATATATATATATATATATATCTCTATATATATATATATATATATATA
>NW_012193251.1:2279503-2295789 GCF_000504015.1 Erythranthe guttata | reverse complement strand
TATATATATATATATATATATATATATATATATATATATATATATATATATATATACATCCCAGTTCACATCCAAAAAAAATAGGAAAAACTCAAAATTTATATTTGAATTTGAAATGAAAAATATTGTTCTATAATTAGAAAATTCCCGATCAAAATCGGCGAAACTAGAAAATTTCGATCCAATTTTCACCCATAGATTTCAAGTATAATTAATCTTGTATTACAAAACATCAGTAATCATATAGGTGCATTGAGTAAATCTATTTTTACTATGTGTTTAATAATTTGGAGGTTGTGATTGAGAAATTTGGAGAATAATAGATCAAATCATACAAAGGAATATTGCTTGTCCCAAATCGAATATGATTTCAATTATAGCATATTCTAATTTCTTTCCACACACCAAATTGGAATAAAACAATTAATACATTAAAAAAAAGTATTGCAAAACTAATCATATGACAAATGACCAATACTTATGTTTTTTAAAGTAAAAAAAATGGGTAAATAGCACTTTACCCCCTTGTGGTTTCAACTTGTTGTACTTTACCCCCCTGTCATATCAATATAGGCCTTTGACCTCCCTGTGGTTTGCACAATGTAGCGCCCGTCAGTATATCCGTTAAATGTTAACGGAGAGTGCATCTCACTCGCTCGAAAATGACTTGGTTGAGTTTTTTTTACCATAAATTAATATTTTTACACATTTCAACCACTTTCCATTCAATATTTACCATTTCTTCTTCAATAAATACCCCCACCATCTTTTCCAAATTAAACCCTAATTCTCATTTTTTTTTGCTGCTGAACAACACCCCCCACCCCCCTTTTTTTTGTGATGTCTTCTTCTTCAAACAACTATGAAACTGTCGATCTACAATACCACGGGAAGATATGTTCTTGTGGAAGAAAAGCTGTCATAAAAATTGTTGAAACTGAGAAGCCATCAAAGGGTCGATTATATTTTGGGTGCTCCGATTCAAATTGTGGCTTTCAAGGATGGTGCACTCCCTACTCAATCAATGGCATATCAACTGGAACAACATCAGCTAGAGCTGGAGAGGGAATTGAGCAAATGGTTGTAGGCATAAAGACTAGGGTTCAAGTACTTGAAGCTAAACAAGAAATGGTGAAGCAAATGGTGGTTGGATGTCTTTTTCTGTGTTTAATTTCAGTTGCAATTCTTGTTTGTAAGTTTTGAAATCTAAAGCTATTACTAATCACTACTAATGTCTCTGTTTCCATAAACTGCATATATCAATTGCCAAATAATTTGCAAAATTAACAAAATATAATCTGCAAAATATAATCTGCAAAATTAACATTCACCAACAAAAAAACATTTTCCAACTGTTTCAACAAACAAACACATTGTTTTGCATAAGTGGCCAAAATAAATAACCAAACAAACAACTTGTTCATTGTTCAACAGACAACAAAAGATCCACTGAGCCAACTAACAAAAAAATGATCAGTTTAGATTAACTAACAAAAACATGGATCTCAATGGAAAAAGTAAAAATCATAAAATTACTTCAACTCAGTTTGGAATCAAGGCATCAAAACTGGTTTTTTCTTCCATTTCACTTGCCTTTTTCCCTGCTTTTTACTACCAACTAGAGCTGTTTTTGATCTCTGGAACAATGTTCCATTAGGCCCATGCAGTAATGTTGGTTGAGAAGAGGTAGTTTGGGAAAATAAATTCTAAACCAAAAAACATAAAAGGTGGTTAAATATTTACAAATCAGGTCTGAAAAATGAAATAAATGTGAAATGCAAACTAACCTCAAAAGTGGACTGTGATAAAGGTGGTTGGGAGGAGAGACTTGAATGCAGTGCTGCAGGTACTTGAATTGCAGGACTTTGTGCAAATGAATTCTGCAGAAACAATAAATCTAGTTAGATATATAAATTTAAAAATATTCAATGATAAATATTGAGACAAAACAAATACTCAATGATAAAATATTGAAACAAAACAAATACCTCAAAGGGAATAGGTTGAGAAATGCCTTCACTGTTTGCAGGTACTTCAGTAGGAACTGATGCCCTCTTAACTCTGGGAGGTTGGGGATTTTTTGCCTGCAATAAATGAATAGATAAAAAATTAGTATTATCCAAATAATATGAAAATGAAAAGTACAAATTAAGTAAATAAATTACCTTCAACAACTTAGAATTAGGATGCATTTGTCCCTTGCATCCTCTTTTATTATGTCCAGTTTGGAGGCACTTGGCACATGTCACTGCCAATTTCTTTCTTGAAACCTTAGAAGGATTTCTGCTGCCTTGTTCATCAGCTGTTTTGTTTCTTTTCTTTTTTGGTCTTCCTGGTTGTTTCTGAAATGACTTGATCTGAAATGTTGATGTATTGCCAATAGGTGATGCATGAATCCTCCAGCCACAGTCTTGCTTGCACTTGGCAGTTATTTTCTTGTTCTCATTCTTTATGTAGGTGATAGCATGACCTCTGAATACATTCCATCTGACCATAGCTTTTCTAAAAAGTTGTGGTGTGGAGAACTTCAACCCTACAGACAAAACAGGATTCTTCATGCCAGTAGCCTCATTGAATTCCTCATACTGTTCACCTTCAGCATCACTATTCAAGATGTCTTCAGCTTCCATAGGATCTCCACAATCAGACCACCATTCTTCCACTTGCACATCAGGACCTTTACTTGCCTCTTTTCCAATAGTTTCAGTCATAAAAATATCATCATGTGGGACCTCCAGGCCTTCTTCAAACCAGCTAGGATGACTACTGACTTCAGATGGTGGTATATCTTCATCTTCTTCATAATCTTCATCATCACTATCATCATCTTCTTATTCTTGCTGATTTTCTTCTTGTTGTTCTTCTTGATGGTTTGTTTCTTGTTCATTAGCTTCTGGAAACATCTCTGCAAACACTTCATTAATAGCTTTATCAATATCTTCATCTTCTGGATCAATATTTCTCCCATCTTCTTCTTCAACATTTTCTGCATACATGCAAATGACATCTAGGCCTTCATAAGTTGTAACCATCTGAATTACATCCTCATCCCCCTTCAATTTTTTCAAACCTCTATCTAAAGTTTCACCAGCCACTCTATAGTAGATCAAACATCCCTCATTGATTCCCAACTGAGAGTGATACAACTGCTCAAAGTACATATAAGACAGTGTGGCTCTATCTTCAATTTCTAAAAACTCCACCATTCCTCCAACATACTTGATCATAGGTTTCCACATAAAATTTCCTCCATAATGGAATTCTATAGTCACAGGGTTCCTATAATAAGAAAAAATTAAATAATGCATAAGATTAAGTACATAATTACAGCTGAAAGAATATAAAAAAAAGTTCCAGATAATGGCTAATTATGTACTGCAAGTGGATAAAATTGGTCCAAAATTGGGAAATTACATAATACATAATATTCAGTACATAATTAGAGCTGAAAGAATATAAAAAAAGTTCCAGATAATAGCTAATTATGTACTGCAAGTGGATAAAAATTGGTCCAAAATTGGGACCATTCTTCCAAAGAATAAAAAAATCGAACAGGGACCACAATACACATTGAAAGCAGACAAAGTGACATAAAAGAGACAATTCGAACAATATAATAAGGGCAAAATCTGAGACCAATAAAAAATTTCAATATTTCGCTCAGATAAATTAGGGATTCGAGCCATATCATAAAAAAAAAAATATTGTGGACAAAAAACCTGGGTATCTCTATTTAACGAAATAAAAACAAAAATCAGCATAAATATTGCATAAATATTGACGAAGAAGAAATTAAAATGAATAACTTACTTGGGAACTTCCATGACTCCTTCGCAATTCGATGTATTGTGCAAGCACCTTCTTCCACCTAGTTCATCTATTGTCGTAATCACATTCTTTGAGCACTAACTCCCTAATCTTGCGAAGAACTGGTTGAATACTATTGAAGCTTGTGAAATCCAGAAGAGTTAATTCGGGAATTTAGGGTGAGTTGTGTGAATTTGGGGGAAACGATTTACCACCTGTATGAGGGTCGTGGTTAGGGCGTGTAAATTGTAAGAAATTAGAAGGGTATTTTAGACATTAACCATCCTCTGTTAACATTTAACGGATATACTGACGGGCGCTACATTGTGCAAACCACAGGGAGGTAAAAGGCCTATATTGATATGACAGGGGGTAAAGTGCAACAAGTTGAAACCACAGGGGGGTAAAGTGCTATTTACCCTAAAAAAATTAACAAATAAAATGGCTAAAACGAGGTTTTTTTTGTTTTGTTTTTTTTTTTTACTTACTTTTTACTGCTTTTACTGCTTAGTTGAAAAAAAAAATTGAAATTGGAAGGCATGCTAGTTTTTATTATAGTTTCTATAATATTTGAAATGATTGTGTTGATATGTGTGTTGATATGTTTTGTGTTGATATATTGCATGTGATGGATATGTTTTGTGTTGATATATTGCGTGTAAAAGAAAAATAATTTTGATTTACGTTTTAATTAAAAATGAGCAATGAGTTTATGTGTGAAGAAAATATGTTTTTTTCACTATAGAAATTAAGGTAAATTACGGCCATCCCTTGAGTTATGTTAAATTACGAAAATTCCTCTTCTGTTTGGGTAATTATAGCCACCCCTTTAACTATGGATTATTTTACGAAAAGACCCATACGTAGGTAAATTCAAGGATGTTAATTCGGTAAAATCGAACCGAAATTTCGGTACGCCAACATTTCATACCGTTTACCGAACTAAATATACGATTTGGTTCGGTAAATACGAATTACATAAATTTTATGTAAAAATATTTAAAAGGAGGGGTGACTGTAATTACCCAAACAATATGGAATTTTTTTGTAACTTGGCCATACACCTCAGGGGTGGCTGTAATTTCCCCTACAAATTAAGTATAAATAATTATAAAATCAAAAATAAAAAAACCGGTTGAATCTGTCCAACCATGACCCAGTATTTTGTTCGGGTCAATGTCGTGATAGTAATACTGATACTGATACTTAGTATGCTATTTTTTTAATAAATAAATAAAATAAATAATACAACAAACTAAAAGGGCTTTAATATAAATACTACTAATAGGAGTCCAGACCCTAAATAAAACTTGCATATCTTCTCCATTTCACTGGCAACTGTCCTTGTGATTCATAATTTTTCCCTACCATGACCACGATCCGACCCGACCGACCACCACCATCAAATACTGTCCATCGGCCAACCATCACCACGACCCGACCCGACCCACCACCACCATCAATGATTGTCCATCGCCCACTCAAGCCAAGCCCAGCAAACCAGATATGTTTTCTCCCCTTTTTTGCTCGGATCGATTTTTTCAGTTTGTGTGTCACATCGGACCGTGTCCAGGTCCGGTTCGAGGTCGAACCGGTCGGTCCGGTCCGAGTTGGTCCAAACCACTGAACCAAAAAGGCCCCTTTTACTTTCCTCAACAAATGAACGGGATGTCACGGCCCGCCAGTTTTGGCCCAACCATTTGCCAGTTTCCATTGGGTTGGGAGGTTAAGAAGCCCAAGATTTAGCCCAAATAGGGTTAGGCCCAAGTGGCCCAAATGTATAGAAAAGTAGAAATTCTTGGAGGATTCTAGAAAATATTCTAGAACCCTCTCATTGTAGATATTTTGTAGGAATTCTTTGGAGTGTTCTAGTGAACAACTCCCAGCCGTTAGATCAAATAGATCTCCACCGTCCATTAAGGATGTGGACTAGTATAAATAGGGGTAGGGTCCTCATTTGTAATCATCCAACAAAAATCCAAGAAATCCAACAAGCACTTAAGCAATAAAAGTACTTTCTTACCAACTCTCTTATCTTCTTAAGTTCTTCTTTTATTTTCCATCACTTAGCATTCCCAACACTTTCGGGAGAGGCTGACTTAGCTATCGCGAGGGGCGAGAAGAAGCTAAGGCCGCACGGTTCGTTGTTAAGGGAACAAGTCCGTGACAAGTGGTATCAAAGCCCGACTAGGGCTTAGTGTTGATCGAATTCTCAAGCGATGACGAACGTAGAAGACATTTCGTACGTAACCGAGGGACGGGGCAGGGAGGCCCAAGTAAACAACAAGAAGAAGAGGGACCACAACAAGGCTCGTGGGGAGAGTACCATCAACGATGTCGTCTTAACGGATCATGGAGAAAGACTCGAGAGGCTCGAGAATAATGTGGCCATAGCGGAGCTTAGCGAAAGATTCGAGAAACTCGAGCATGATGCGGAAGTCTTGGAGAATCACATCGCCGAGCAACTCGATTTGTTTAGGAACAATGAGACGTTGCGGGAGGAACGGTTGGATCGATTGGAGGCCATCATCCAATCCCTCCAAGAGAGCATCGAGGGGATGCGCGACGACTTGGCCTTGTGCAAAAAGGCCACCGCTAACGGGAGCGTTAGCGTTACTTCAAGTCCAAGGGTGGACTGCCCGAAGCCAACGGGATTCAACGGCGTAAGGGATGAAACAATGAAGGTAAGAACTGATTCCCTTTATCTTTCTGATACGGCTATGTTATGGTGGCGTAGAAGGCACGCCGATATCGAGAAAGGCACTTGCCGGATCGATACATGGGAAGAGTTCAAAAGGGAACTCAAACGACACTTCTACCGGGAGAACGTCGTTTATGAGGTTCGAAGGAAGTTGAGGGAACTCAAGCAACGAAGTTCAATCCGCGAGTACGTGAAGGAGTTCACCACCCTCACCCTTCAAATTCCAAACCTCTCCGAGGAGGACCTTCTTTTCCACTTCACCGATGGGTTATAAGGCTGGCCCAAGCAAGAACTCCACTGACGAGACATCAAATCCGTCGATGAAGCCATTGCCGCCGACGAGTCTTTAACCGAGTACTAACCGAGAGATTCGTTGCGAAAGGAGAAGTGGAACCCGACTAAAGGCGGGGGAGAGAGACAGGACATCGAGACAATCGAGACCCACGGCGAGCGTCAACCTCGAGGGGAGGAGACAAGCCATCCTCACGCCAACAACTTGAAGAGAAGAAAAAGTCGTTTGTGCCCAAGGGAGGATGCTTCATGTGCAAGGGTCCCCACGCGATGAGTCAATGTCCCAAGATGGGGTCATTGTCGGCACTCTTACAACAACAAGAGGCTGAGCAAGGCACAAACGAAGCACTGAACAACATGGGATCGCTCCAAATTCTGAACGCCTTAAAGGCTAATCCAATGCCGACAACATCAAGCAAGGGGCTGATGTACGTGGAGGCCCGCATCAACGGTACCCCAGCAAAGGTGATGGTGGACACGGGAGCGACCCACAACTTCATCACCGAGGACGAGGCCAAGAGGGTTGGCCTACGGTGGATCAAACGGGACGATTGGCTCAAAGCCGTCATCGCTAAGGCACAACCGCTCAACGGTGTAGCGCGAGACGCTGAGCTACACTTAGGCACTTGGAAGGGCCAAGTGGATTTCTCGGTAGCACCAATGGATGACTTCAAGGTGGTGCTAGGCATGGATTTCTTCCGCAAGGTAATGGCTATCCCGAGTTTCAATTCAGTTTGCATCTTAGAGAAGGGGACACCTTGCATGGTGCCGGCCACCAACGGCACCACTAAGGAAGAAAGCACACAACCAAGGCAACTATCGGCCATGCAGTTTCCAAGGGAGTTTGACCAGGCGAGCCAACGTTTCTAGCCACTTTAAAAGAGGACAGCCCGCCCGTCAACAAAGAGGAGGACGTGCCACCAATCATCCAAACCGTCTTGGAAGCCAACCAAGACGTGATGCCGCTGACTTTACCCAACAAACTTCCACCTAGGAGGGAGGTGGACCACGCCCATTGAGTTAGAACCGGGAGCCAAGCCACCCGCCGTGGCACCCTATCGCATGTCACCGCCGGAGCTTGAGGAACTCCGAAAGCAACCTAACGAGTTGGTCGAGACGGGGAAGATCCGACCATCGAAGGCACCTTACGGCGCACCGGTCTTATTCCAGAAGAAGCACGATGGCTCATTGAGAATGTGTGTGGACTACCGGGCGTTAAACAATGTAACCGTGAAGAACAAGTACCCCATTCCCTTGATAGCCGATTTATTCGATAGGCTTGGTAAGGCCAAGATATACACAAAGATGGACTTACAAAAAGGCTATTACCAAGTCCGCATTGCCGAAGGGGACGAGCCAAAGACAACGTGTATCACTCGATACGGCTCTTACGAGTGGATAGTCATGCCGTTCGGGTTAACCAACGCCCCGGCAACATTTTGCACCCTCATGAACAAGATCTTCCATCCATACTTGGATCGGTTCATGGTGGTTTACTTGGACGACATTGTCGTTTATAACGACACTATGGAGGAGCATGCCAACTACCTTCGCACCGTCTTCCAAGTACTTCGGGAGAACGAGCTCTTTGTGAAGAATGAGAAGTGCGAGTTTGCCAAGGAGGAGGTCCAATTCTTGGGGCATATCATTGGGCACGGGCGACTCCAAATGGATGGAGCGAAAGTCAAGGCTATCACCGAGTGGGAACCGCCAACGAAGGTAACCGAGTTACGTTCTTTCCTTGGTTTAATCAATTACTACCGGCGGTTCATAAAAGGGTACTCGGCAAGAGCGGCGCCACTAACCGACTTGCTCAAGAAGAACAAGACATGGGAGTGGTCCAACTCATGCCAATGGGCGTTCAAGGACTTAAAGACAGCGGTGAGCCAAGAGCCGGTCCTCGCCTTACCGGATTTTGGGAAGTCGTTCGAACTTCACACGGACGCTTCCAACTTTGCAATTGGAGGGGTCTTGATGCAAGAGGGGCATCCGATCGCCTTCGAGAGCCGAAAGCTCAACGAGACGGAACAGCGCTACACGGTCTAAGAGAAAGAGATGACCGCCATTATCCATTGCCTTCGAGTATGGCGACATTATTTATTAGGAGCACCGTTCATGGTCAAGACGGACAACGTTGCCACAAGCTACTTCCAAACGCAGAAGAAACTCTCGCCAAAGCAAACACGGTGGCAAGACTTTCTAGCGGAGTTCGACTACGTCTTGGAGTATAAACCGGGGAAGGCAAACGTTGTGGCCGACGCATTGAGTAGAAAGGCCGAACTCGCAGCAATTAGCTCAACAAGGGGAAACTTGGCCGACATGATCCGAGAAGGGCTCGAACATGATCCAATGGCCAAGGAGCTAATCCGACTCGTCAAGGAGGGCAAGACGAGGCAATTTTGGGTAGAAGATGGCCTACTCTACACGAAGGGACAGCGACTCTTCGTTCCGAAGTGAGGCAGCTTGAGGAAAAACCTCATAAAGGAATGCCACGACACCAAGTGGGCGGGGCATCCGGGCCAAAGACGGACAATGACGTTGCTCGAGACGGCCTATTTTTGGCCTCACATGCGGGACAGTGTCGATACATATGTGAAGACTTGTCTTGTTTGCCAACAAGACAAGGTGGAGAATAAACAACCGGCAGGGTTACTTGAGCCACTCCCGATCCCCGAGCGACCATGGGAATCGATCTCAATGGAATTCATTAGTGCCTTGTCGACGTCCGAGGGGGCTGGATCTATCATGGTGGTGATAGATCGCTTTTCAAAGTACGGGACGTTCATAGCTTGCCCGAGGGATTGCACCACGGAGGAGGCAGCCCGGTTCTTTTTCAAGAACGTCGTCAAGTATTGGGGATTACCAAGAGCATTATAATCGATCGAGACCCACGCTTCACGAGGCGATTATGGACGGAGCTTTTCAAACTTTTGGGGTCCGAGCTTTGCTTCTCGACAAGTTTTCACCCCCAAACCGACGGGCAAACGGAGAGGGTGAACGCCCTACTCGAGTGCTACTTACGGCACTTTGTGGGAGCCAATCAAAAAGATTGGGCAAAGCTCCTCGACGTGGCTCATTTTTTTTACAACTTGCAGCGGAGCGAAGCCACGGGGAGGAGCCCATTGGAGCTTGCAACGGGACAACAACCACTTACACCACACACTTTGGCTACGGCAATAGTGTTGCTATAAACGACAATGAAATGAACTAGCAAGTAGACCATAACTTTGGGAGACTAAGGAAGACTTATGGCAATTTCAAGATCGTCTCCACTTGTTCGAGGCAACGAGGACGTCGCGAGATTAGGCGGGGGAGGATGTCACGGCCCACCAGTTTTGGCCCAACCCTTTGCTAGTTTCCCTTGGGTTGGGAGGTTAAGAAGCCCCAAGATTTAGCCCAAATAGGGTTAGACCCAAGTGGCCCAAATGTATAGAGAAGTAGAAATTCTTGGAGGATTCTAGAAAATATTCTAGAACCCTCCCATTGTAGATATTTTGTAGGAATTCTTTGGAGTGTTCTAATGAACAACTCCGAACCGTTAGATCAAATAGATCTCCACCGTCCATTAATGAGGTGGACTAGTATAAATAGGGGTAGGTTCCTCAATTGTAATCATCCAACAAAAATCCAAGAAACCCAACAAGCACTTAAGCAATAAAAGTACTTTCCTACCAACTCTCTTATCTTCTTAAGTTCTCCTTTCGTTTTCCATCACTTAGCATTCGCAACACTTTCGGGAGAGGCTGATTTAGCTATCGCGAGGGCGAGAAGGAGCTAAGGCCGCACGGTTCGTTGTTAAGGGAACAAGTCCGTGACAGGGGGGTTGTTTTGTAATTTCACGATTCCAATTTCCTCAACAAATGAGCGGGGGTTGTTTTGTAATTTCATTATTCCAATTTGCGCGGGGCGCTACCTCTTTCCATTTCAAATCGCACAGTAGCACCGAATACACACACCAAAATGAAAAGAAAAAACCAGTAACCGTTTTTTACACCCAAAACACGCACACCGCCATAACCAGCCGATTCTCATACACCAGGCAGGCAGAAGAACAATCAACGAAAAATCCACCAGGAAGAAGAAGCAACGAAAAACTATGGCGAAGAAAAACAAGACCTTTGATGCGGTCGTGGACAAGGGTGGAGTCGATTTATTAGCTGTGCGTGACAACGGGTTTCTATCATCTGGGGTTTTGTATGTAAATAAGGTGTGTGTATTATTTCGAAATTGATACCCGATCATTGGATCTTGTTTCTTTTTAAAGTGTCATGTTCTATTGTGTGCATTAATTACAAGGTAAATGAGATTTTAAAACCTGGCGGAAAATATATCTGTATCACTTCAGCAGAAATCGAGTTGTTAGGTATTGTTTATTCCTCATATATTCATTTTCTTTTAATTCTTTTTCGGTGAATGCACTTTCTCAGTTCTGATTCTCTTTATATTCTACTCAGACTTAGTGTTCCGCAATTTCCAGTGTGGATGGAAAACGAGTCTTTACGCCATTCCTACTCAATATGACAGAGTGCAGACATTTATGATGGTTTTCGAGAAAGATATTTGTGCTACTATTTGTCAGATATCATCGTTCTTGAATGATTACTCTCGTGACTTTCATCTTGAATCTCATGGTACAGATGAGGTAATTAAAAGCACTGTCACTTCACCCTCTCTATGAATGTAAATGAAAAACCCCAAAACCCGAAACTCAGATGCTTTAAGCTGAGTGGTTTTGATGCTCTTTGCTAGTTAAATTCAACATAGTGTTAAAGGTAATTAACCTTTTGAATGTGTTTTCGGTTAAATACTTAGAGAATGCGCTTGCAAGAGAACGAAAGTTCCTATCAAAGTATTCAGAGTTACGCACACTCAAAGAACTGAATCTTGAAAGCCTTAAAGAGTTTGAACCAGGTCGTACGATAAAGCTTGTCTTAGGCGATCCTTGTAGATGTTATTACTATAAGGCTGTATTTGTTGATGCTGAGCAACATCCAGAAATGCCTTTCTTACATCAGTTTGCCGCGTACGTCGTTCCACAAGTAAGTGGTATGACTTTTTTTCGGTTGTTTAAATTCTTTCAAAAAGCAAACCGTAACGTGACTAAATTTTCAATTCCAGGCCCGAGTTAAGGAAAGGTGCTTCTCGTCAGAAGGAGGACAAATGCAGTTTGCCTCGAAATTGAGGGTGAAAGAATTTATGGTCCCGAATTCGTTTAATACCGAGGTGTTATATTAAGTGTTATGACATTTGTATAAACATGCAGCGGAAATATAAAAAACAATACTCAGATTTATAAATGTTCACAAGTAAAACTTGTGAACTTGCCCTTTAAAGGACGTAAAACTTATATTAAAATAGTATTACAAAAATACAAAGAGAAGAAGTACAAGAACTTCTTCCTTATGAATGAATCACTATCTTGATCATTCTTACAATCAAATCTAGAAACATAAAAACTATATACTAAAAATCTAGACTACAAAGAATGTACTCATGAGGAGTACGTACAACAGATTCTAAAAACACACTAATACTCTCATGTATTCTTTTCATCTCTCTGTTTTTTTCTTAGAATCCTTAAATTTCCTTGAGTCTTGAAGCCGGTATTTATAGACATTCCAAGCTTCCACTCCTCAGCCCATGATCTGCAAGAAAAAACCGACCACAAGAACACTTAAGAACATGGGTTAGTGGGTTAGTTTAGTAATTAAGATAATATCCTCAATTTAACCCATTAAGCATTATACTTAGCCCACTAAGCATTATACTTAATCCACTAAGCACTACTTATTCGATAACTAAAATTTAGTTAGAAAATAAGAGAGTTAAAAATAAATTGTGGAAATCCACGTGTTTCAAACTCACCATTTTTAACTTTCTAATCAATACTAAATTTTAGCATGACTTCCCCTGAATCATTGCTTGAACTCCCCCTGAATTTGATAACCAATATAGCAAATAACAAAATATTGAAAATCAATTCAAAAGCAAATTCAGCGAAAATAATCCAACCCAATTCAACAATCATAAACCAACAAAAGTGCAATCCTAACATAAAAGTTCAGAGGGAAAATAGCAAACTGAACAAAAACAAATATTGTTCATAAAAACAACTTTAAAGCAGAATATCCAAAGTCTACTCAGTATCAGCTGTTGTTTCTCCATCACTAGCACTGGATCCACTGCTTTCCTCTGCTCCTTCAGCTTCACCCTCAATCTTTTATTCTTCTTCATTAACTCCATGCGCTCTGCCTCTGGCATCCGAAGGATGAGAAGTCCCTGCTTCAACTTCATGACCAACTTGTTCTCCCCCTTTTTTATCATAAAGAGCTCTCTGGAGCATTTCCACCATGGACTGATGATAGGTGATCTGAGCTAGGGAGTGAGTAAGCTGTCTTAACAAAAGATCTCGAGGGACAGAAACAAGGATGTCAGGGGTGTTGTCAACATGAGGAGCAACACCTTCAGTACCAAGATTATTTTGACATGATTCAGTTGGGAGAAAATTATCTCCATTCCAGGGAAGATCTTGGACATGAGGGGCTTTGAGAAAATTGGGAGAGACTGTTATCATGTCAAGTGGAGTGTGAAGATATTCTGATTCATCTTGGCCCAAATTTTGAGAAATGGAGTAGATGAGCAAAGGAAGAAATTTTATGTGCAAGATTAAAATTTTTACAAAATTTCATGAGTACTGCATGCAGTACTCATGAAATTAATCTTCCCACAATTTTAGGAAGAAAAGTTTTCCAAAATCAACAGGTAACCCCACCCCCGATTTGTACATGAGTACTGCATGAGGTTTAGTAATCACAGAGACATTTTTGGATGGACAGAGTAAAATTCAGTAAGTTGAGAAATTTTGAATTTTTTGGGATGAGCAGGCCAAGATTTGAGACGATTTCCAGAAAGAGTTTTACTAAAATCACCATAATTATCCTCATCAATCATAGTAGGAGTTTGTTGGTGAGAGTTGATAATTTTTGGAGAAAAAGAAAAAAATAGAGTTTCGCACAAAAACTTTTCCAAAGTTTGGAGAATTTTCTTTAGAAAAGAGGTTTGTAAATCGGCATAAAATTCCTTCACAACAGAGAGATCATAAGGACAGGCAATCTCAACTAGACTAAGGATGTTTCTTTGATCAAGAAAAGCAGTGATCCTATATCAAACTCATCCTTGGAGATTTTCTTTTCCTCAATAAATTGGCAATTCATGATTTGATGACCTATGCTTGAATCAGATTCAAAATAAAAAGTTGAACTGAAAGCATTGTTTACCTCAAAAGGGGTTGACAGATCCTTCCCATCTAAGTCTAGTTCTTCATCCTCTGAGGGTTCCTCTTATTCTGAGTCTTCAAGCTCATCTGGGATGTATGCTGGCTCAAGTGATGCAACAGGTGGAGCAGCATCTTCTTCCATCTGGGATGAGACCTTAGAAGAGTCAATGTCTGACTCTGGGGGTGGCAGATTCTTGCGGAAAGAGGCAAGGGGCACTTCCCAGCTGTCATCACTTTTCTCTTCCTCTTAAACCTGGGAAGATGGTGCATCCACTTGAACAGCTGCCTCTGCCAGAGTTTCCAGAGGATCTTCATTTAGAGCTGAGGGTGTAGGTAGTGAGGTTTCTTCTGTGGTGGCAAAGTCCCGGACATCAACAGTGGGGATATCTACATGCTCAGCAGAGGACATCCCAGAAAAATCTGGCATTTCTTCATCTTGATAAGGAGCAACATCCTCAGCAACATTCTGAGGGGCATTGTCTGAGACAGTAGATGCAACAGCATTTTCAGGAACATGTGCAGCAACATCTTCGGAAGCAGGATGTTGAGAAGAGGCTGCTGCCATGTTAGTCTGAAGTGTCTCCCCCTGAGTTGATGCTGGAGGAGTCGAGTCTTTAGAAGATGACTCAGTGGAGCTTGAGGAGAGAGCTTGGGCTTCTAGTTCTGCAAAGGTAGGATCTCCTTCTTCATCATATGTTTCTTCATCAACCAAATGGAGACCTCTTGGTGGGTTTGGTCTAACTGGAGTACGACCGCCTTTGCTGCCTCTTCTTCCATCTATGCCGCCTCTGTTAGGAGAGTTTGCTCCCCTCCGGTGTTGTGACCCAGTAGCATTCAGATATGGGAAGGGATTCATGCGCTTAGACCGGCGAGTAGGAAACCTTCCTGCAGTGGAAGAGGGACCCAGGTTCTGGAAAATGTCTGGGTCAATCGAATTCAGCTCGTCGCCGGGCTCAATGAAGCTGATCGGCATGGCTTCAAGGTTGACAGGATGAACGATGATGGCTAGATTAGGGTCTGCTGGTTTAGGTGCTGCAGCATCGTTGTGGACATCATCAACGGCTGGAAGAGGATTTCTAGGAGGAGATGCCATGGTACAGTAGAAAGAAAAAATGAATTGATTCTTGTGCTTTTGATTTTTGAGGGTTAATTTTCGGAGAGAGAAGCAAGAAATTTATAAGCCCAAATTTTTGCAGAAAAATTGAAGTGAAGTAGGTGAAAAAATGGTGTGCGTTTTTCTTGGAGAGAGTGTGATTAAGGAGAATAAAAGTTATGTGGCAGTTTAAAACAAAACGTGACACATGCCACAATAATGAGTGAACTTAGTGGAAGAAAAAAGACTAACCCATGTACCCCATGACCCATATAAATAGTGATAATTCAATAATAATAATAATAATTATAATAATAATAATAATAATAATAATAATAATAATAATAATAATAATAATAATAATAATAATAATAATAATAATAATAATAATAATAATAATAATAATAATAATAATAATAATAATAATAATAATAATAATAATAATAATAATAATAATAATAATAATAATAATAATAATAATAATAATAATAATAATAGTAATAATAGTAATAATAATAATAATAATAATAATAATAATAATAATAATACTAATAATAATACTAATAATAATAATAATAATAATAATAATAATAATAATAATAATAATAATAATAATAATAATAATAATAATAATAATAATACTACTAATACTAATAATGATAATAATAATAATAATAATAATAATAATAATAATAATAATAATAATAATAATAATAATAATAATAATAATAATAATAATAATAATAATAATAATAATAATAATAATAATAATAATAATAATAATAATAATAATAATAATAATAATAATAATAATAATAATAATAATAATAATAATAATAATAATAATAATAATAATAATAATAATAATAATAATAATAATAATAATAATAATAATAATAATAATAATAATAATAATAATAATAATAATAATAATAATAATAATAATAATAATAATAATAATAATAATAATACCCAATAATAATAATAATAATAATAATAATAATAATAATAATAATAATAATAATAATACTCACGAAAAATTTACACATAAATAATAAACATATCTTTTAATGATTAATGGTATGAGAATAAAATTGGCTAACAGGCATATATATATA
>NW_012193251.1:2259123-2271809 GCF_000504015.1 Erythranthe guttata | reverse complement strand
AATAATAATAATAATCATAATACTAATAATAATGATGATCATGCTCCTCATGATAATAATAATAATAATAATAATAATAATAATAATAATAATAATAATAATAATAATAATAATAATAATAATAATAATAATAATAATAATAATAATAATAATAATAATAATAATAATAATAATAATAATAATAATAATAATAATCATAATCATAATAATCATAATAATCATAATCATAATAATAATAATAATAATAATAATTATTATTATTATTATTATTATTATTATTATTATTATTATTATTATTATTATTATTATTATTATTATTATTATTATTATAATAATAATAATAATTTATGTAATAGTTTTATTTAAGTGGTTACCTATAAATTTGAGTATTTGATTTTTTTAAATTATGTTAAGCTATTATTAAGTTATTTATTACATTTTCATTTTTTAACTATGCTTTGTAATATAATAACACGTAATGTTAATATAATTAATAGAATATTTATAATAAAATTACTATTTTAAATTAAAAAGATCTAATTAGAGAAAAAAAACGAGAAAACTAAAGTAAAATAAAAGAAATTATTAATAAAATGAAAATAAATAAAGAAAAAAGAAAGAAAAAAAAAAGGAAAAAAAAGAATTATAATAAATTAAAATAAATAAAGAAAATATACAAAAAAACAAAAGAAAAAAAAAAAAGAAAAATACTAAAATGAAAAGAAAAGAATAAAAGAAAAGAAAAAAAGAATTAATGTGGAAGAAAAAAAAAATGGAACAAAGCCTCATACGTGAAACACACGTGAGGCACCGGATAGTGAGAGCCCAGGGCTTCTCCCTGGGCTCAAATGACACCCCCAGCCACCCCAACTCCCCACCCCAGTCCAACCCCACCTCCTACCGCTACTCATTAAACATATCAGCCCCTCCCCCACCCCACCCCAACCCCCACACATAGGAGATGCCCTTACACAAGGGAACTAGGAGATATACATACAAATAATACAATATTTATCTATAATAAATATATTAATAAAGATACGGCTAATACAACCAATTACACTGGAGAGCTGGGCTCCAGCGCCATTCATTATTGCGGCCGTGAAGAGAGCCAGACTTATGGTAATTGTACGTGGCTCGTACAAGTTTGTGGAATGTCACCTACTTAGGTCGTTCTTAGAGATGTGGCAGCCAACCACCAACACATTTCATTTGCCGGTTGGAGAGATGCCCATCACATTAGATTTTCTTTGTCCATTTTAGTATTTGATTTTAGGGGTTTACAAGTTTTATTTTTTTGGGGGGGGTTTTGCAATATATATGAAAAGCTTTTCTAGGTTGTAATTCTTCCAAATTAATTAGGGTTTCATTTCAATTTTAGGGTGTCTTTTAGATTTTAGGGATTTTCACCCGGAAGTATTCTTCGAGATCATAGCAAGCTCATAGAGGTCTTTCATGTAGAAACGAAATAGAAAAGGTTTGAAAAGAGTTAAAAGTAAGTGAAAAAAGTAGGAAAAAAGTCCGAAAAGAGTAAAAAATTGATGAAAAATGGCAAGGTTCTAAAAGGCGGTTATCGGGTACGTGGCGGTTAGGGACCGCCACACGATAAATCGGCGCGGCGGTGATTTATCGGAGATAAATCGGAAATATATCGGTTTTTAAATTTAGTGTAATATATTTCTAAATATTATTTGTAAATACTCAAAATATATATAAAATAATATTTAAACATAATTCTATCCTATCATTCATATGTTATTATATAATTCTAATTACTCAATAAATAACAAAAATTTAAAAATAATAAGATCATATTATAATAAAAGATTCTTACGAAATACAAATACTACGCAAGTCTTTCGTATCAACAATTAATATAAACACAACAAAGCATAAATTGCGGGGTAGTACTTGGTTTGGTTTTGGAAGTTGAAAGAATTGGAGAAAAACAAAAAATCAAAACATATTTTCATTTTAATTTAAATTTAAAAAAAAAAAAAAAAAAAAAAAACCGATTTGTTGACCGATATATCGGTTTGACCCGCCAAAAAACCGCCGCAAACCGCCTCGCCATAAAAAACCGATATTCCAAACCGCCTCAACAAAATCGTAAAGGTTTATAACCGATACCGATATGGCGGCCGATATAGCGACCGCCACGACCGCTATTTAGAACACTGAAAAATGGTCAAAACTAGGCATCGAAATTTTCGAGGTATTTTTGTCAAAAGAAGCCGATAACTCCTTATAACAAACTGTCAAAGGATTTGACCAACGGAATCAGGAAAAAAGCTAATAGCATGGAGGGTGTTTTATGTTTTCTGTACATTATGGGATGAGGATAAATTATACATTTCACATAGTACAGGGGTCCAAACTGAATTTTACACCTTACAAAAATAACAATCCTCTTCCTCTCTGGATGTGTACAAATTCACTACTTCTGCACATAGAAACTACAGATTCAACGGTTGGGATTGAAGAATGTGCCATTGGAGAAAAAGATAAGCAAAAGTGAATATTCGTAATGGATTGGAGAACTCGATGCTCAAAAGCCATTTATTCTTGGGTAAATTACAACCGTCCCCCTAAGATTAAGTTTATTTACGAAAAAACCCATCATTTTTCCAGAATTACATCCATCCACCTGCAATTTATAAATTTCTTACATTAACACACTTTTGTAGGGGATGAATGTAAGAAATTTACAAACTATAGGGTCCTAGATGTAACTACTCAAACATTATGAGTTTTCGTAAATAGACTTTATTTCGGATAGGTGATTGTAATTGACCCTTCGTGGTTGTAATTGACCCTTTAATCTTTAACACAATTATCCTTATATCCTTTTCCTTTTCAATCCTTTTTAGTTAGAAAAACATATTCAATATGTGACCTTAATCTGTCAAAAAAAAATTAATTCATTTATCTACTAGGGAAAAAAAAAAAAAAAAAACAACTCTACCTCCATCATTACCTAAAAAATCGGAATCAATACATTTCAGGGCAAAATTCCAATCACCTCCTAAGATAATGTCAAATTACAACAAAATCCCTCATATTTGTGTAATTACGACTACCCTTTCGGTTTCAAATTTACAAGGAAAAAAATCCCTCATGTTTGTGGTTGTAATTACCCAAATAAGAGTGTTTTTTTCATAAATTGAACCTTACCTCAGGGGATTGCCGTAATTTGCCCTATAAGCTATATTCCATTAAACTTGGCATAATATATTTAAAATAATAAATGAAAAAAGAAAGAACAATTCTTGAAAGTAAGATCCTCAAAAGATCTCAACACTAACAACTATTCTTTACGAGCTCATTCCCATTCAAGATTGAAAGCAAGAAAAAAAAATGCTCCAATTGACCACACAAACTTTTCTTCAACCTAAAGTAGATGGATGTGTAATAGTTTACACATCCTTCACCAGATAAAAGATTTCAACCAAATAAAGAGACCCCTTTACCAAAAGAATATGCTTTTCGATCTTTTGTCATTTACTTTTAGGCTTCGTTAAAAAAAAAAAAAAAAAAAAAAAAAAAAAAAAAAAGAAGAAAAAAACTAATACTGATACTCACCGACACCAATCTTTCGTAATGCTCTATATTACACATAAATGAAGTAGTTTAGTTTATAAATACTCAAAAGCTGGTTTATGATTTAGACTGAGAGTAACATAAAGAAACAACAATGGGCAGTTATTACACTATATTAACAGAACCTACTGCTTACCCATGCAAAGCAACATTTGATGTGGTAAAGATTGTGTCACATGATCGAGCAACCATTTTCATCTCCACCGTAATAATCATCACGTCGATTATTATCTAAGATTGGATCGTGCGGGTAGTAATGTGGGTCCGAATACGTACAAGAATGTGTGGGCATGGAATAATACGAAGAAGAAGTCATACTTGCATTGGGTGGTGCAGTATTGTAACTCATCCCATATTCTGGAGAAGCGTAGTAAAACTGTGGATAAAAGAAGGCGTGCTGCTGACTTGGAGGGTTCGGATTCATTTGATCAGCAGGAATTAGGCCCGTAATTCCGGCAGGTGGAGGAGATCCCGCAGTTGCAGCTGCAGGTGCACCACCTGCGTTTGCGTTTCCCTTCTTCTTTTTCTTTTTCTTCTTTTTACCCCCACCTCCACCACCACCACCACCACCACCCTGAGCGGTGGCAACTGGTGGTGCGCTACCCTTTTCCTCTGTCTGATCATCACCCGAAGTGTCACCGGCCTCTTTCTCAGGCTGGTTTTCCTTTTTATTTCCATTGTCCGTTGATTCATTCTCGGGATTTTCAGTCCAAATTTCTGCATGTTTGCCCGACTTAACCAGCTTCTTGACCAATGTTTCGCCTTCAATGTTTCCTGCTACTGTAACTCTGTGTTCTTTCGAGTCGATCTCTATCTTATATACTCCTAATCAATATAAGATATTTTTCAGAAACTCAAAGATAATCCCAAACATAAACAAAAAGGCGCCCTTTTGAAGAAAGAATGTACATAAACTTGTGCACAAGCATACACAAACAATTAGTGTGTAATATTCTATATATATGTTACCTTCAATACTTTGTAGGACTTTCTTTACTTTCTTCTTACAGCCTCCACAGTGGATAGACACCCTCAAGGCCCATGTCTGCATAATAGAGTATACGAACAATCTATGAATTAGCAGGTTTAACTACAGGGGAAAATGATTAGCCAAGCATACAAAGACTCGTTATTCAATTGCGTACCTTGTACTGGAGGGGTTCTGAGCCATCACCACCAGCGGCCGCCGTCGGTGTTTTTTCCATTCTGTGTGTGTGTGTGTGTTTGTGTGTGTGTGTGTTGGCAATGAGGAAAGAGACTTTTTTTTTTCTTTTTCTATCAGAGTAAGTGAAACGAAAGATAAGGAGAGCTCTCTCCTCTAAATGAAGCAGACCAATAAAATGGTCATTCCAACTAGGATCAAGAAATAAAGGAGCAAGGAGGGAAAAGACTGATCTGCCCCTTACTGTCTGCAAGTCACACACAAAGTAGAGACACACGAACGAATATATATATATATATATATATATAACATTTATAAAGTTCCCGAATGGATCCTCCATCAGAAATCCATATTCTGTAATAAGATATCTTTAAAGCTTAAGATGACGTCTGACAACCAGTAGCACTCAATTGGTTATGCTAATCGTGATCGCAATTCGAACTTTGATCGCAATTCGAACTTTGGAGTTTTAACTAATTTCAATCACGTAACACACATTTAATGTTTTCATAGCATCAATATTAGATAAATACTATCTGCGAGCAAACTCATCCACATATAATAATGTATCAGAAAGTCAAATTTAACAATCAAAAGCTTAATTAATTTATAACAAGGGCTGAAACCATACACACGTCGATTGATCACAAAGATTTCCAGCATACGATAACACCAAAAAGAATAGAAACGAAAGCCACGAGAGCTCCGTCTCTAGAGAGACCAAACTCAGTCCACGTCAAAGGTTTCCTCACACGGACAAGTACCTCTTTAAAGAGTCGATTCAGATCTTCGGGTGATCCCGAGTTATCAATCACGATATCTGCTTTTGTCCTTTTCAAATTCAGAGACATCTGAGAGTTGATCCTACTTTTGGCCTCTTCCACCGTCGTTCCGTCTCTCGTCATAAGTCGCCGAAGCTGAGTTTCGGGGTCAACCCATACCACGATAATGGGCTTCGTCCATTTGTCCATCTTCACCTCAAACAACAAAGGTACGTCAAGAACTATTATTTTACAACCCCTCATCCACAGCTTGAACACTTCCATTGAAATCCCGGTCGAAATATAAGGTGCCAATAGCCTGAAAAAGAGAATCATAGTTTACGAAACTCAGAAACATCAATTCATTTGATATCATAATCAAGAGCCAAATCCAGAACATAAATCACGGCCGCCCCCCTAAGGTAAGGTCAAATTACGAAACACCCCTCATGTTTGGGTAATTAAAACCACACCCCTCAACTATGAATCTACTTACACATCCACCCTTGTGGTGTCAAATTTAATAAAGTCTGGAATATTCTCCAGTTTATACCGGTTTTACCCGATTCGAGCTCCACATTTTGAAACATATGATCATAAGATGCGTCTCTTGGCTTGTAAATATCATATTGTTGTAAACTACTTTTTTGCACAAAACGAGTACAAACTAGAGAACATTCCACGGAACCTAAAAGATTCTGTTAAATTTGACACTATGAAGATGAATGTATAAGAAGATTCATAATTGAGGGCAGTGGTTGTAATTACCCAAACAAAATGGATTTTTTTCGTAATTTGACCTAACTTCAGTGGGGCGGCCGTAATTTACCCCATAAAACAACATACATACTAAGAAGACAACTTCAGAACTATACTATTACAAGCACAACTCACAGGGCAACTTCAATTATGACAAAACAAACTTAAAAATTCAGTCTTGATCGAATAAATAAATGAACACTTTAGTACCTATTAAGAAGCTGCCGCTTATCGGGATCGTTGAATACGATCTGCCCAAGCTTCGGCCGATCGACTTCTCCACTAGCTAGCAAAATCTCATCGCCAAATGCAGCCACCACTTTCCTCCATCCACCGGTCCCCTTCTTCAGAACATTCTGCAGCTCCAGAAGCATACAATCGTCAGTTCTTTCTAAAAACAAAAATTAATATAAAAATCCAGAAATTTAGGGCACAATTACGCGAGCAACGACGTCAGCATCAACGACGGGAACGCCGTGGGATTTGAAGAGATTGGAGACTGTGCTTTTGCCCGACGCTATGCCTCCGGTCAATCCGACTACCCTCATTTGGAATTACCGCCGGAAAACTGAATTATTGCGTCGATGTTCGCCGGAGAATGAATGACGAGAGCTGGGATTTCAATTTTAGAGGTTGAGGAATTAATTTGCCCTAAATTGGGAAAGACAGCATTTTTAGAAAATGCTGATAAATGCAGGAGGAGTTTTAGTAAATGTAGCACATCTTATTTTAAAAATTCAAAATCTAATTCATATTGTTAATTTTTTTTCCTAGAAGTTTTCAACAAAATTATTCACACGGATAATTTTTAGTAAACATAATAGAAATTTTGTTTAAAAATTCAAAATATATATGTAACATCTTTTTTTTTTCAAACTCTTTTGTTTCATCGACATTATTTTGGGAGAATACTATACCATCATTAATTATCATTAATCACCAAGAACATGAATTTATCAGTTTTCGAGAATGATACGGCTGAAACTTGAAAGTGAGACAAAAATTTAGTTAATTCCATATCGAATATTAAATACATATAAATTTAAAATTTTCTTCAGATGTGTTTGGGACTCGAAATTGTAAGAATAAATATAAATATTTTGACAAATAATAATAAATAGATGATGAGAATTAATTTGTATATTAAAATATATATATATATAACTACTAAAATATGAGTCCATAAATAGAGATCAAGTTAAATTATAAAAAATCCTACATTTACTAAAACTCGTTATGTATTTGTCATTACTAGGGGTGGAAATCGGACGGATCGGATCGGATTTGGGTGTTTCGGAAAATTTCCGATTTTTTTCGGAAGTCCAAAACGGCTTTCCGATTCCGATTTTTTCAGAATTCAAAAAGTGATTCCAATTCCGATTTTTTCGGAATTTTCGGAAAATCGGAATTTTTCGGAAATCTTCTCATTTTCGGAATTTTCGGAAATTTTTCGGAAATTTTCGGAATTTTTCGGAATGTTCCCCAAAAAAAAAAATTGAATCAACTAAATTAGATTTATTCTAACAGTACCCGATAGAGAGAGCGGCTATGCTGGTGGTCGTCGGAGAGCCGGGAGGCGCTGGTGGTGGTGGTCTTCGGAGAGCCGGGAGGCCTGGTTGCGATGGTGGTGGTTGGAGAATCGGGAGGCGCAAGTGGTGGTGGTCGTCGGAGAATTGGGAGGCGCTGCTGGTGGTGGTGGTCGTCGGAGAGCCGAGATGCGCTAGTGGTGGTGGTCGTCGGAGAACCGGGAGGCAGTGGTGGTGGTGGTCGTCGGAGAAAGAAGGCGCTGGTGGTGGTGGGGGAGAAAAAAAATATAAGTAATATACTAGGGGCTATTTTGGTTGGAGGGATATGGGCTGATGGATCTTCCAATCCAGTGGGTTCTCGGATTTGGTTCACTACAAACGGATCTAGGATGGATCCTGGGCCCGGGTCCAAATCCGCCAAATACAGGATCCTCCATCCCTCCGTCTGAGGTGAGATAAGCTAATCTCGTCCGTCTTTCACAAACCCAGTAAGTTATTTTACTTTTTTGCCCTCACAATCCACTCGTAATTACAATTCTACCTGATATATATACAAATTTGTAATAAATCATAGATTTTCCCATCCGTTGTTATGATTTATCTAAAACCGTTTTACCTGTACTGTCGGTGGTGATGGTACTCATCGAAGTCCTCCGTTACTTCGTGTCTAAGCTCATGCCCTCTGATCAAACTCCCGATGTCAAAATTGTCAAAGACGGGTAATTTCTTATTCGTTTTTTGCTATTTGTAAGGACTACTACAGCAACGAGGTGAGAAATTGTATTCTCAATGTGTTTTTCCTACTGGTGCTTGTGGTTTAGTTGAGATTATAGACTCGAATTTATGTTTTTGGGGTGATTTAAGTATGGGGTGATTAGTTGAATATTCTTCTTTAGATCTCGGTAATTAGTTTTAAGAACACCAGTAAGTGTAGTTAAGATTAGATTAAGAAAGAGAAAGTGAATATTATCAAGAGTAATTAAGCAAGTGAAGCATGTTTGAACCTCAAACTCTGCTGTTTCTTAACAGTGGAATTGTTTCTGGACATATATATATTATACACTTTCTATTCATTGTTATGCCCTTCTGAGTGGGTGCAGCCACAAATGAGTTATGCAATCGTTACTAAATGGGAAACATTTTTAATTGAAATTGCAGGAGAACGGTTTATTACACGTGCCTAAGGGCCAACTCAGAATCCACAGGCACAGATGTTCTCCGATCCAACTTCCAATTTTCTCTTGTATCTACTTCCCTTTCGGTTAAGGTTTATCTACTAAATGTGAAAACATTTCACGTAGCTTTTTGTGGGAAATGATTAAAAGGAATTTCTTTCGAGTTTTCATTTTCAAGAATTTGCTTTCAAGGCTCAGGTCTTGTTAATTGTAGTGTCTGCATATAATTTTGGGTAGTGCTAATTGCGTAATAGTTCATTTATAGAAGAAGGAATTATAGAACTTTTGATTTAAATAATGCATAATTTGTTTCAAGAGTTGCAGTTGATGTCTCTGTAGGGAATTCTTTAGATCTTTTTATTTCTCACTTTAGGGATGCTGACACGTGTGTTGCATTTGTTCATATGTACTCAGGTTCACCGAGCATGACTAAGGTGACAAATTGATGTTCTTGTGAAGGCAAGAGAACTTAAGTGTCAGCTTCTCGTCTTCGCATGGTTACTGGTTTAGTTGTCTTATCATTGAAGGTGAGACTGATATCTGCAGCTTCCAAGCTTTTGTTTTGCCTTGTACATGCAAAAGACAGAAAAGGGGGTTATGGTTTGAATGATCCTCGAAGGTCACTCCTTTGGATAGGTAGACTACCATCCACTCACAAGGCAAAGAAGAAGTTTTCCGTGTTCGGACCCCATTTTGCGGCGTTAATTATATTTAAGACATTTTATTTCTTCTTTAATTTAATTTTGTGATGGACATTATAGTAGTCCACTTGTGTGTCACAAATATAAATTTTCTGTACATTTTCTACAAGTATTTCGTGAAGTTTCTGTTAGTTTGGAGCTAAAATGTCTAATATGGCTTCCAAAAAAAATTGTTATATATATAATGACATCTAACTGATATATTAATGTTCATTTTTCCAATAATAAACACAAATTATAAATTACAATACAGTAGAATGGGTGATGCAACCAATATTTTACAAATTGACTGGTGCAAGTGGTGGTAATGTAATCATCCGAAAATGTTAGGGCTGATTTTATAATTACAGGAAAATGGGAGGAAATGATGGGTGGTGCAACCAATATTTTACAAAGTGCCAGGTGTATTATATAATAATAATAAGGGCTTGCAAGGGGTGGTAATGTAATTATCCAAAAATATTAGGGCTGATTTTATAATTAAAGGAAAATAGGAGGAAAGAATGGGTGGTGCAAGAAATATTTTAAATACTGTCAGGTGTATAATATAATAATAATAAGGGCTTGCAAGGGTGGTAATGTAATTATCCAAAAATGGTAGGGTTGATTTTATAATTAAAGAAAATGGAGGAAAGAATGGTGGTGCAAGCATATTTCAAATTAACAGGCGTATAATAATAATAATAAAAAGGTTTGCAAGGGGTAGTAATGTAATTATCCAAAAATGTTACGGGCTAATTTTATAATTAAATGAAAATAGGAGGAAAGAATCGATGTAGCAAGCAATATTTATTATTTTTTTTTTTTTTGAGTAAACAATATTTTAAAAATTGACAGGTGTATAATATAATAACAAGAGTAAAAAGCAGTTTGCCCCCTAAACTATGGGCCGATTTGCACTTTACCCCCAAACAAAAAAAATTTGCACGTTTTTACCTGAACTCGTTAATTCGTTCCACGGAACCCCCTGAACTAATTTTTCCGGCAATTTTGACCGGAAAGTTAAAACATGTGCCTTGCACGTGACATTTGCAAGGCTATATTCGGCCATTCACTTACATCTTTAATATTAAATATAAATTATTCTTTAAAAAAACAAAAAAAATTAAAAATTAAAACAAAACAAAGAAAACAAAAAATAAAAAAATATTTTGTATTCACCTTCACCAGATATCCGCCCAAGACTGTCTTCTTCCTTCTTCCCCACTTCGCCCACCGTGCCACCACCATCCCAAACCCATCCCAGCCAAAAGTTCCGTCACCCACCGGCCGCCGATGCCATTACTTGCCTCGCTTCCTCCTCCGTTTGCCGATCGAGTCTTCGAACACCTTCTCTCTTTCCGAAAAACACACACTAAAACCTCGCCTCTCTGTAATTTCTATATATCTAATTTCTTCGATTTGTGTGTGTGTGTGTGTGTGTGTGTGTGTGTGTGATTGCAGGAAGTCGGCGGTAGATTCAGGCCGTATTCAGAAATAACCAGGTTTTTTTTTTATCGTTGTAAAGAACAAATTGATTGGAAACGAAAATACGGCAAATATAAGCTCCTTACTGAACCTGCCAAATGGTAATCTTTTTTTTTTTTTTTTGGATTGATTTTGCAGTTAATTATTTTATTTTATTTTATTGATTCTTGCAAAATCAATTACAACCAGTGGTGTACTAAGAGAAATGTTTGTCAAGCTTATCACAATGTCTGCCATGGTTAGTTTTTTAGTTCTGAAAATGTTTACTACACTGTAATTGTATTGTGTTTTGCTTTCAGTTTGTCGTAATTTAGTCTTCGGAAAATGGAATAAAGAATCAATTTTTTGATGGGGGTGGACATTTTTGTTCTTAATTATTGAGAATAATGTGCGTAGGTTGTGCTAAAGAGCATAAGATCTGTGCCAAATGTTCGTGCCGTGTCGACAATACTATTGGAAGGTATAAGCTTTTTCCTCTCATTTTGCAGTTAATTTCTTTCGAAATGCTAGAAAATTCGAGAAAGAAAGATTGATCAAAAATTAAGTTTTTTTTTGATGAATTGGTCAAAAATTTACTGTATACTATATAGTGTATAGGTGTGTGTTCTTCGGATTTGAAGACATTTTATTTAAATTTAATCTGGGCCGCCGAGGAGATATAGTGCTGCTGTTATTTTTTCGCCGGAGAATATTGCTTGGCTCGCCGACGAAGCTATATCCGTGAGAGGAGGATCGGTGGTGGTCGTCGGAGAATTTTGGAAATTTATTAAAGTGGTGTTTGAGATTTTTTTTGTGCAGGGATAAATTGGGTTGGGGAAGGAAGGTGGGTGATGGATGACAGCTTCTTTTTCCTTTTTTTTTTCTTTTTTTTTTTAATATCTATTTGTATTTAATAATTAAAGATGCAAGTGAATGGACGAATTTACCCCTCAAAATCTCACGTGCAAAGCACATGTTTTAACATTCCGGTCAAAATTGCCGGAAAATTGAGTTTAGGGGTACCGTGGAACGAATTAACGAGTTCAGGTAAAAACGTGCAAATTCTTTTTGTTTGGGGGGTAAAGTGCAAATTGGCCCATAGTTTAGGGGGCAAATTGTTTTTTACTCTAATAACAAAAATGGCTTGCAAGGGGTGGAAATGTAATTATTCAAAAATGCTAGGGCTGATTTTATAATTAAAGAAAAGTGGGAGGAAGAATGGGTTCAGCAAACAGTATTTTAAAAATTGTCATGCGTATAATATAAAAATAAAGAGGCATTTCCAGGGGTGGTAATGTAATTAACCAAATTATCCCACCCAATCCTCCTAACCATTCCTGAGTTTGTCTGTTCGAATTCAATCCCAAATATTCGTATCCAACCAACCCAACCAGAGATACCATCCATATTTTACTAATCCATACAGTGTATTTTCAATATAAAGCCCCAATCCCATCCCAACCCTTCTCTCCAACCAAAAGGGGCCTAGTAATTAGTACAGGTGGATAGATATATACATATATTATATATTATATATAGTAATAAATATTAATATA
>NW_012193251.1:2210042-2257525 GCF_000504015.1 Erythranthe guttata | reverse complement strand
TTTGGGTTGGGTTTGGGAAAAAATGGGAATTTTTTTTCAAATTTCCCCCCCTTTCATTTCCCCTTTTAAAAAAAAGGGTTTTGGGGGGAATTATTTTTTTTTAAAGGAAAGGGGGGTTTTTTTCCGGTTGGGGTTCCAAGAAAACCCCCACAAATTTGGGGTTTTAAAAAAAAACCCCCGTTGGAAAAAAAGGGTTTAAGCCCTTTTAAAAAAAAGGCCTTTTTTTGGAAAAATTTTTTTTTTTTTTTTTTTTTTTTTTTTTTTTTTTTACCTTGGGGGTTGTTTAAATTGGGGGTTTTCCAAATTTTTTTTTAAAAAACTAGGTAATTTGTAAAAAAAATTTAAACCCCCCCGGGGGCCGGTGGAAGGGTTTTTTTAAAAAAAAAAAAAAAAAAAAAAAAAAAAAAAAAAAAAAAAAAAAAAAACAAAAACAACGTGTTACATAATATTACGTAATATTTAATTGCGGGCCAAGTTAAATTTGTTTGAATCGCGGTAATCGAACATGTTTCTAAAATATTATATTATTTAATCAATAGAACCTTATAGTGGCAATGACTCAAATTGAATTTAGAGCAAAGGTAAGGTACTAAATATGCATTATCCCTAAATTAAAATCATCAACTTGTTCACCAAAGATCTTATTACAACACATACTTTTTTTATTACAACAAATTCATCTTTATATATGGGATATAGCTATAATTAATTAATTAACTAATTAATTAATAAAATTGTTCCTCATAGAAGCAAGGTAGCTGCGAAAACATCTCATCTTGGCTCTCAATCATGGCTTCCACGAACGACGAAGCACTGTTCGAAGGCGAAGACAATGCTTCGAACGTATTATTATTATTATTATCGACCAACGCATTAATCTCGTTATTATTATCTTCATTAATAATATACCTTTCCTTCACTTGATCTTCTTCCGATTCCAACTTCTCACCACCACCACCACACTCATGCGCAACGAGAATATTCCCCTCGTTTTCTAATTGCGCGTCCTCGAGAAAGAAGTCGCTCCAACTAAACTCTTGGTTGACCGACGATGACGTGGCGCACTCATTGTTCACGAAAAGTTGTTGTTGTTGTTGTTGTGCTAAATTTAAATTATTATTATTATTATCGGGTTTTTTCGTGACAAAGTTCACGGATTGGAGTTGGGAGTAAAGATCGAGCGGATTATTATTATTATTATAATGGGCGATATCGGAAATATTCGAGGGCGATGGTGAGAAAAGATGGTCGTGAAAATAATGGGAAAAGTTTTCGTGCGGATTAATGTTGTTGTTGTTGTTGTTGTTATTAGGGTTTTGCGATATGAGTTCGGAATTCGAGGATTTAAAGACGATGGAGTTTTTTATGTCTTTCGAGAGAGAGGAGAAACGGGTTCGGGCTTTAGGGAAAGCTCCGATATTTCCGTAATCGGCGAGAATTTGGGAGAAGGGTTTGTGAGTGACTGGATCAATTCCCATAGCAGAAAGCTTCTTCCTTAGTTTACTGTTCCATAAGGTTTTTACATCATTGTCTGTTCTTCCTGGGAGTTGTTGTGCTATTATAGGCCACCTGATACAAAAAAAAAAAAAAAAAACCCTAATTAATACATACATATATGTAAAATTTTATTTTATATAACTTCTATTATTTTATAATTTATAAATTTAATTAATATAAAAAAATGCTATTCAAATATACAAAATATTTATGATAAATTAGTTATGTCATTAAAATATTAATGCTTGATTTTAAACATGATCAGATCTTCATACTATTTTTTTTTCTGACTAAATATTGTTTTCTCAAAATTCAAAGTATATTTGAATAATTAGTAAATATTTCAATTATAGTCTAGCTATATGATGTTAAAAATTATATTTTTATTTAATCAATAGAGAACATATGTTTAATGAATATATTTCTTAAATTAGATTAAATGCTATTACATATTTATCTTATATTACTTCTTTTATTAAAAAAAACATTAATCTAAATATATAATCACGTATATTATATCATTTAATATATTAAAAAAAATCGAGGACGCTACTCCTGAACACCCATATTAATTTAGGGTACAATTTATAATCTTGCCCCCAAGCCTCCTAAATACATAAAATAATAAAATTATAATAATAATAAAAAAATCCGAGTTTTTCGTTGAAAAAAGAAATTGATTTTTAAAAAGAAATA
This sequence comes from Erythranthe guttata, assembly GCF_000504015.1. The sequence goes on along the minus strand of NW_012193251.1, from coordinate 2,255,332 downwards.
TTTGATGAAATTAATTAGCTTTTAATTTGAATAGATCAACTAACCTGCTACCAATTGCTGAATGTAGCTGGATTACTAACTCCTCTTCTTGAGTTGTGAAGCTCTTGTGCTTTGGATCACATTTTGAATTATTACCATTATGCCATTTTTCTCTGCTATTTTTCCCACTTCTCTTTTGTCCTGATCCTATAACAATTTTAATAAATAATTAATTAATACTAAACCCTAATTAATGGCATATATATTTTTATATATACACCTCAAAAATATGTATCTATATATGTATATATTGATATACCTGATCTCTTGGAAAAAGTTGTCCAGTTACCTGTTCCATCCTGTTTCGGAACGTACGCGGCATTTCGTTCGCGATCTCCGTCGTCATTCCAAATACCCTTTTGCATTTGCAGCTTATCTGAGCAAGGAGGAGTTTTAACCATCGTATTATATCGTTCGATCGAGAATAAAAAAACAATAATCGAAAACGAAAAATATAATGTATAAAAGTTATGAGAAGAAATGCCATAAGCTTAAGAGGTATTTGATGAACACCATTTGGTGCATGCAAAAGCAAGAAAAGCATGAGCATGTAAGAGAAATTGAGCTGTATTTGCATGACCATAAAAAGGCATCTTTTTTTATAATATATATTAATTAAATTGAATTAAAGAATTAAGGATTAAATTAATTAAACAAATTTTGTATTTTTGTTACCTGAAATTATTAATTATTAATTATTTATTTATTTTTGTATTTACTATTTAGTGGTTTAAAGATCATTGTTTTTTAATCAGGTTTAAATTGGGTGAGTTATTTGGTTAAATGTAGATTAAGGGTGAAAATTAAATAAACAATTGTGACAGATTGAATGATCTTTGTCATGAGAAATGAAATGGCAATATTAATTGCAAGTTTGATAAAAACTTAACTATTTTTTAAACAACATTTAACTAATCAGATGGACCAAGAATCCATCAATTGTGCATGAGCCATGAGTAAAGTAAGTGGTTATTTGTTTAAGTTAATGACATATATATGTATAATTAATAATATTGAAATTGTTTGGATGGAGTTATTTGAAAAATAATTTTAAATTCATAGCTCTCGTCTTTAGTTGTTTTTTGAGCAATTGTGCCGTTACATTTGAATTCTTTACCGATTTGGAGTTATTACTCGTTTCAAATACTTCTCATTTAGACTCATTCAAATTCTTCGATTGAAACGCAGTCTGATGGTGTTTGCTTGACAAGAGAACCAACAACTATATATGTGCGCTTGTTAAACAACACTTTTGTGTAATAACTTGTAAACCATACGAGAAGTGTAGGCTGCACTGAACAAGTCATGTGCGATGAGTTGGACCGGAAAACGTTAATGGTTCCAAAAGAACTTGTCGAATTATTATATATTTTAGTTTTTTTAGTTTTATAAAAGGCCATAATGGTTTTGAGAAATATCTTATGATATCATAAGATTTTTTAAACGCATATTTTTTTTTTTTAACTTTGTAACAAAATTTGAAATTAAAATGAAATTTTTGAAAATATCATTCAAGAAAAAAGTGAGGGCAATGACACTTGTGAAAAGACATTGTTGACCCCATATAAATACATAGCTTGGATTGGACAAAGACAAATCAAAGTTTGTGGCTGGCAATTGCCAATATGACAAGGTACCCCTAATCATAACGTAAATCCACTAGCAATAACTTTTTCTTTTTATATTTTTGCACTTAAACCCCTATGGTTTGAGCTTTGTTCATATAATCCCCTTATACTTTCAAGTATAAACGCGTCAACCCCCAGTAATTTGAACATTATGCACATGACCCCTTATACTTTTAATATAAACACATAATATTCCTATGATATTACACATGGTAACTAATCATGCTCGTTACGAAGAAGAAATTTTTGAAAATACAATCAAGGATCGGCAATTGAGTTGGGCCAACAGAAGCCCGATTATATTTGGAACGAAGTTAATTTTTAGTGAACCTCATCGAGTTTGAGTCATTTTATTAAATTTGATTCATTTATGAGCAAGTTTGAGCATACTATAAATCGACCCGAATAAGATTCGCCCGATTAAATTTGCAATTAAATAAATAATATATTAAAATAAGTCCGAGATAAACTAGAATCCCAAAAAAACACATGAACCAAGCTCGAGTCTATAGTAATTAATGATATGTGATTGTATGTGAGAGGTTGAGCCTATAGAATCCCGAGCCAACCCAAACTCGATTCACATGACACGATTGCCAGTACTACAACGCACCATATATATTTATAAACTACTTATTCAAAAAGCAAAGAATGAAGTAATTTTAAATTATATAAGAAATATTTAAATGTGAAGTACTAATTCATTAATTCTTAATTTTTAATAAGATAATCACAACTTAGGATAGAACTAATCATTCGTGAAAACCAGTCTCCTACGTTTCATTATTACAATGGCTGTTTCATGGCACAATATATAACGTGTTGTAACAACAGAAACTTAGTTTATATTGTTGACCAATATCTCACACATTGCACCAATATTATATATTTATCTCCTAAATTTTATATCAACTTTAATTTATTTTTAATCATAACATATATGAATTTAATCCCACCATTTTCTACTTCGTAAATTGTATATGATATATTAAAATAAATAAACATAAAAAATGAACTCTTCTTAATTAAAGTCCGATGGCTCGACTTGATTATATTTAAGTCGAACCTAATTTTTAGTGAGTCGAGTCGAGTTTGAGCTATTATGTGAAACTCGATTTATTTATGAGATGAGTTTGAGTCTACTATGGCTCAACCCGAATAAGACTCACCCGATTAAAGTAATAATATAATTAAATATACTATAATATATTTATTCTTTAAAATCATATGGCTCAACATACAAGTTACAAGTGTATTATATCATTTTAATTTGCAAAAAAAAAAAAAAAAAAAAAAAAAGAATTAAGTGATTGCGGTGATAATAGTCTAATAATCAAATAAGAATATAGTAAAAAATACTCACACAAACCTATTAAATTTCATTTGTTTCAAGGAACATACTAATGTGTTATCTTATTTTGTGACAATTTTTATCTTATGTTGATATCCATGAATATTCTAGATTTTGCTCTTTAGCTGCGAAGGTTTTTTTTTATTTCTTGAACACATTCGCCTGCACATTTGTAAATTATGTAATTTGTATACTGTTCGATCCAAAAACCCATTTTTTTTAAGCAAAACTTGAACCTATAGTAATGAGATTCGACAGTAAGTGAGCTTGAGCCTATAATAATGAGGTCCGGTGGTATATGAACTTGAGCCAACCAAAATTCGGCTCACATAGCGTTGCCAACCCTACCAATAACTACCCACTAAACACGCATACACATGACCACTTGGGTGTGTGTTAATATATATAGATCAATGGTGCATGATCATTGGTGTTTTTTCATCGAGTGATCAACACACACCCCTGTGTGTGTTTAGTTGATACTTATTTATATAAAATTATGATACAAAATTATCCGATCCTTTTTATACAAAATTACTCGAGCCAAGGGATGAGTGCCCTGTGACGATAAATTTCGCCTTTTGGTACAAAATTACGCTTCCCCCTATTTCCGGGGCAAAAAATAACCTAAACTATGATTAATCAACCTCCCTCATTTCAGGCAAGATAACTGAAAATCACTTTATATTCACTCCTTATTGTTAATTTAGTATTCAACTAAAAAGCACTCCATATTATCTTATAAAATTAAAAAAAAAATTTAAAAATTGACGTAATTGCATTGTTATGCTTGTCCATTGTGCAGTGAAAGTTGTACACTGGCTGGGCTACTTGAGCTGCGAATCTTCCTTGCATGTTGCATCATCATCATCATAAAGTATTATTTTTTTTCACTAAAATAATAATAAACATAAATGAAGTTAATAATTTATGCTTCAGCGAATATTCATTCAATTTGCCGATTACACAGTTTATAAATCTTCGAATTAATTAATTAAAAAAAGGCAGCTCTTTTTGCTTACTTTCTTGAAATTCAAATGAATCGGAATTAAACTAAAGTGACCGACCCAGAAAGAAAGCCTCCACCACCACCTCTCCCTCTCTCTCATCTCTCTCTCTCTCTCTCTCTCTCTCTCTCTCCGCGTATACGTACACACTGTATATCTAGCACTCCTCCCTTTCTCTCTCTTCTCTCTCTCTCTAGACGCGGTTGCAGGTGCAGCTATCTATTGCTGCTGGTGACCTAATAAGTTTCTTCATTACTCCTTCAGTTGGGTTTCTTTTGGCAATTTTCCCTACAGACAAATTCTCCAATCAGCAGCAACAAACAATTTCAGTGGAAATCCCTAGCTGTTAATTCATCTGCAAGCGCAGCACATTTTCTCTCTCTACTCAAAATTCGCGCAATTGAAGAGATGAAACGGGCGAATTTAGACCTGTTTGTTTCAGTCAGCAGGCAGAAATCAATTAGGGCACTGGTCGTATTAGGTTTTCTGTACTTACTCCTCGTGTGTTTCGAACTCCCTCTAGTGTTCAGAAACGGGTTGAATTCGGTCTCCGAAGAAGGTCCGAATAGCAGCACCGGGTACGGGTTCTTAAATCCGAAGCCTCCGTTGCTCGAGAGCGAGGAGAATTTGGAGGAGAAAGCCGCCCCCATCCGCCCCCTCCACCTCCCTTACCACCAATCGACGCGCCGTAAAAGCATCAAGCAATCGAATACCTCGCCGCTTTCGAGCTTGAATTTCACCGCCGGTGCGGTGAATTTGAGCCTCAAAGGCGGCACGTTGAAGTCCGCCGGAGACGCACTCGAAGTCGGCAGACGCCTCTGGCACGAGCTCGAATCGATCGCCCCGAAAAACAGCAGCAGCAATAATAATAATAATAATCTACGATTTAACGACGGTAGTAGTGGTAGTACTAGTAGTAACAATAATCGCGTAAATAATTCGGAATTATGCCCGCATTCGGTATCGGTGACCGGTGAAGAGTTCTCGAAGAATGGGAGGTTGGTGGTGCTCCCGTGTGGGCTGACATTGGGGTCCCACATCACGGTTGTGGGGAAACCGAGGGGGGCCCACGTTGAAACCGATCCGAAGATATCTCTGCTGAAGAAAGGGCAGTATGTGATGGTTTCTCAGTTTATGATGGAGCTTCAAGGGCTGAAAATTGTCGAAGGGGAAGATCCGCCTAGAATATTGCATTTTAATCCGAGGTTGAAGGGTGATTGGAGTGGGAAACCTGTTATCGAGCAGAACACTTGTTATAGGATGCAATGGGGTACTTCGCAACGGTGCGAAGGTTGGAAATCGCGTGCAGATGAGGAAACAGGTGAGGTTGGAAGGAGATGTTTTGTTGTTGTTGTGAATTTTGCGTTTCTTGATTATTTTTGGGTAAAAAAAAGGTTTTTTTTTCGTGAAATGATTGTTCTTTTTGCTTGAGGAAAAAGGTATGACATGCTTGATGATTCCTCGACAAGTTAACGGACTTGCATATAGTATAAGTTTTCGTGTAGGTTGCATGCATAGTAACACAATTAGATCAATGGTAAGATAGAGGGCATTTATACGCATTGATTTTCTAAGTTGTGTTTGCAGTTCAAACACTGTGCTATAGATGAACTAGTAATTGAGTTGTGCACTGCAAACCAAATCATGGGTTTTTCTCTTCGAGTTTGATGAATCGGCAATCCCGTGGCAGAAGATGTTGTTGTTGCGAATTTATGTATTTTCTTGATTATTATTAGGGAAAAAAGAAGTAGGTTTTTTCGTAAAATGATTGTTGTTTTCGGTTTAGGGAAAATATATGAAATGGTTGATGAATGATGAGAAAGGTACTTCCGTATAATGCAACTAGATCAACGGTAAGAGAAGAGGGCATTTTTCGATCACATTCAAATTCCCGTGGGGGTTGTTTGAAATGATTGATGATTCCCCTACAATTATATTGCCAAATAAGTTAAGTTACTTACGTAGAATGTAAGTTAGGTATATGTATGGGGAAAACGGAGTGATGGAACATATGCATACAGTAATGCAGTTAGGTATAGGTAAGATAAGAAGGCATTTTTCGATCAGATTCGAATTCGTGCATCACATAAACTATCTGTTCCACTTGGTTTTAGTACTGCATTGATTCTGAAATTGTGTTGTGTGGCTCTGCAAATTTAATTTAACTTTTTCCGAATTTTCTGCAGTTGATGAAATGGCGAAATGCGAAAAATGGATAAGAGACGATGACAACGGGTCCGAAGAATCTAAAGCAACTTGGTGGCTAAACCGTTTAATTGGTCGAACTAAAAAAATAGCTATCGATTGGCCATTCCCTTTTGCAGAAGGCAAATTGTTCGTGCTGACTCTTAGTGCTGGCCTCGAAGGTTACCATGTAAATGTCGACGGGAGACACGTCACCTCTTTTCCATATCGCACCGTGAGTAACTTTTTTTTTTCTTTTTTTTTTGGGTAATAATTTCAGTAAGTGATTATTAATTATGTTCCAAGTTTTTAGGGATTCACCCTAGACGATGCAACGGGATTAACTCTGAATGGGGACATAGACGTACATTCTGTTTTTGCTGCTTCGTTGCCCACATCGCACCCAAGTTTTGCTCCTCAAAGACAACTTGATTTATCCGAAAAATGGAAATCTCCTATTACTCCAAACGGACCAATCGAATTGTTCATAGGTATTCTCTCGGCAGGTAACCACTTTGCAGAAAGGATGGCTGTGAGGAGGTCTTGGATGCAACATAGCCTAATCAAATCTTCGAACGTCGTTGTCCGTTTCTTTCTTGCATTGGTGGGTAACAAATAAAACGATTGATTTCTTGAATTTTCGTTTTTTGTTTAGACAAACTAATTATGGAAAACGAACTTTCAACGCAGCATGCAAGAAAGGAAGTCAACATAGAAGTGAAGAGGGAAGCTGAATTTTTCGGTGACATTGTTATAGTACCTTACATGGACAATTACGACCTTGTTGTCCTTAAAACCGTTGCCATTTGCGAATATGGGGTGAGTGCTAATGAATTACTCGAGAAATTGAAATTCGTCTTTTTTTTTTTAATTAATTAAGTGGTGTTTGGTGTGATTTACAGGTGAGGACGGTCTCTGCGAAGTATATTATGAAGGGCGACGACGACACCTATGTGAGAGTAGACGCAATTATTGACGAAGCAAAGAAAGTACCGGAAAATCGGAGCTTGTATATTGGAAATATAAACTACTATCATAAGCCCCTTCGCAGCGGTAAATGGGCAGTTACGTATGAGGTACTATTCAAAACATTTTATTTCGACTTATTTTAATTTATATTATTTTATTTTCATTTTTTAACGATTTGGTGGTTTTAAAGGAATGGCCCGAGGAAGATTATCCACCCTACGCAAATGGGCCGGGCTACATTATATCGTCCGACATTGCAAACTCTGTTCTTCTAGACTTCGAGAAACAAAAATTAAGGGTAAGGACAAAGTCATTTGATCATTTCAAGAAAAGCCCGTTTCGTCGTTCGTCGTATCATAACGATATATTTTTTTAATTTTTATTTATTTTTGAAATTGCAGTTGTTTAAAATGGAAGACGTGAGCATGGGAATGTGGGTGGAGAAAGTGAATAGCACGAGACGAGTGGAGTACGTACACAGCTCGAAATTCTGCCAATTCGGGTGCGTCGAAGATTATGTGACAGCTCACTATCAGTCGCCGAGGCAAATGATTTGTCTGTGGAATAAACTTCGACAGTTAGGAAAGCCTTTGTGTTGCAATATGAGATGACACCTTTGTAATAATAACATAGGGTACCCCTGTCTGAAAATTGGGATACTAGAAATAAACAAATTTTTGCAGTAGTAGTGTTGTATCATATGTTGTAAATCTTGTGTTGACTGACCGGTTGCAGCTTTGTTCATATTAACTTTCTTTTCTAGTTTTTTTTTTTTTTTTTTTTTTTTTTTTTTTTTTTTTTTTTTTTTTTTTTTTCTTTTTTACGGAAATGATTTTCACGGGTCTAATTTTAAGAATACCGTTCATTCAAACTATTACTCTCTCTCTCTCTCTAAAACTCCCAAATCTCACAAACACGCCCAAGTTCGGCGTGGAAAATCACATCCCGCGCCCAATTTGGGCGCAATGGGGAATAGATATTTGTTTTCATACATATAAATAAACAAATACATTTTTACATTAACAAATAAAACAATATTAACTAATTTATTCATGAACTATTAGTTACTCCCTCCGTCCCAATTTAAATGATGTTTTGGGTTGTTGCGCATATATTAAGAAAATCAATAAACGTGCATAGATTATAGTAAAAATATATATAAAAAAATCCTTAAAATATCCTTGATATTAATTGTCCTAGAACTAATTAATTAGGAGTAATAAAGGGTAACATTGAAAATAATGTAATTAATGTTTTATTGAAAATATGAAATGACAAATAATTTTGGACAAAAAAAATTTCTCTTAAAAGACATAATATAGGACAAATGGAGTTTTTTTTTTACTATAAATTGTTAACCAATTATTATTAATTATTCATTAATTACTTAAAATTATTAATTAATTATTAACTAATTATTAAATAACTATTAATCAATAATTATTTATTTATTGATTAATTATTAACCAATTAATAATTAATTAAAATTAAAACTCATTATTATTTGTTTCCATGCTCAATATGGGCATGATGATATTTTCTCCTCATTTTTAAGGTGTGAAACATGCTATTTCCCACCCGTTTTTATCATGGCTAGGCAAAAATAGGGACTTTTCAGAACTTTTGAAAACTAAAACCGTATTCGTAAAAATGGAACCGCATTTATCAAGTCCCTTTTCTTAATCATTTAAGATAAACAACAAGTGAGGCAAATAGCATCTAACAAGATGATCTTTTGTTACAAAATATTAGTTAGAAAGTTATATTGTACAATGACTAGAAAGTTGTAATTTCTTGATTTTTTTTTTCTCTCCTTCCCCACTAATGTAGGCATTACTAAAAAAATTGGACTACATCTACACAAACTCCACCAAAAAAAAAAAAAAACAAGTTGCTCCCACCAAAGAAACAACTCTCATTACAACATAATAGAAATAAAATAAATAAAAAACAATAATCTACCGTCGAAATCAGCGTTTTCCTCTCTCCCGTCGAGTCTTTAAAAGTCATGATTATCTTCGTCTTTAATCGATGTGGGACCCTCATCAAACCCAGAACCCGGAGCAAGCTCGTTCAAATCGGGAAACCCTCTTTTGCTCACACCACCGGTTTCTTCTTCTCCGCTCTTCGAAGATTCTTCCGGAAGGTCCACTTTCTTCGTGTCCACAATTTCAAGATGGTTATTATCGAATGGAGGCCGATAAGCATTTATCTCCTCTTTATTATTATTATTATTATTATTATTATTATTATTATTATTATTATTATTATTATTATTATTATTATTATTAATAATCTTTTCCTCCTCCGAATTTCCACTACTACCCCTAGAAAACTCCCCATTACTATTCATATTATTATTATTATTATTATTATCACTCCCGTCGTAGTACTCCTCTAATTCATCACCAACTTTCATCGGTTCGCTGTCTGATTCAGACATCTCCAACTGTCTGTAATCGATGTGATTTATAGTTTTCGCCCTTTTACTCCGCCTAAGACCCGATTGAAGCTCGTCAACCGATCTTGATTTTTTAGTTTCCCGCCTAGTTCTTCCCTCCATTTTTTTGAATCGACGAAATTTATTATTACTATCGTCACTTTCGTCACTTGTGTTCATACTATCATCTTCTTCCTCCTCTTCTTCCTCTTCTTCTTCCTCTTCTTGATTTTCTTCTTCGCCATGGTATTCCTCGTCACCTTCCGAACTACTCGAACCCCTCTTTATTTGCTTCCTTCTTTTTAAATATTCCTCATCGTACACAACTTCACCGACTATATCATCGTCACTATCGAAATCCGCTTCGTTTTCTGATACAGCTTCGACAAACTCTTTCATGGAGTACCTTTGAGGCTTTTGCCTTCTTCGGTTGCTAATTAGGTCACACGAGAAACTTTCAAACTTATTTAACACAATAAAAAAAAGGAATCTAGTTTTTTTTTCTTGGAAAATGGAAAAGTATATTTTGAATTAGTACCTGCGATCCAATGTCTCGTTTTGTTGGTTGTCGTAAAAATCTTCGTTTTCGAATGATTCGGGAGAAAGGGCGCTGAATTGGTCTTGACGTGAAAATTGTTGTGAGGGGCCACCGCCCCCCCATCTACCGTTTGAGGAATTTTCGAGTTTTGGAAGAGGGTCTCTTCCTTCGTAAGGTTCTGCAGATGGCGGTTTGTTCCTAATACCGAGAGCAAATTAACAAAAAAAAATCAACATACAAGTAAAGTGTGAATTTATGACAATTGTTGTAAAATTTATGTTCGGGTGGGAGGGTGTAGTCAAGATTCGTACTTGGTGACTTTTATAGCCTCGTTAATTGATCGATCGTAATCATCTGCACCAAAGAAAAGAGCACAAAATCGTTGATACACAAATGATTAATACGGGGTGAAAAAAAAGAACATTATGCAATTAGAGAAGTACAATTAAACATACCGAAAGTATAAGTAACGGGTTTTCGATCACGAAGAGAGCGTCCAGCAGCAAGACCATCGATATTCATCATGTTATCAAGCATAAGCGCTTGTCTGTGCTGTTTCTTCAACAGTTTCTCTTTCCTCTGTCCGAAAACAAGCACATGTTATGAATAACCGAATAGAGATTAAAGATCTGATATTTAAGGCATCAGATGCAGGTAAAATAATATTTTTAATCAAGAAATAGGAGACACCCCCCACCTTGTGGACCTTCTCGATTTCCGGGAGCATGTCGTTTTTCAGTTTCTTCCCGACAGAAACCTCCGTTCTGTTTTTGCTGGTAAACAGATTCTCCTGCAAGAAAGTAGTACTATAACCATAAGATGTTTTATTTTATAGTATACATGCTTTTTCCACATTAAACATCTAGAGTTTTTGGCTCGATTTCCAAGTATACCTACAATCCTTTGTTTCTTCGGTTAAAAAATAAATCCGATGTAATAAACAACCTCCTCCCGATACCTCTGGTTAGTAAGTTAGAATCATTTTGACATGAAGATCTAGTATCCAAGTCCAAGACTACGATTTAAAAAAAAAAACTATTAATTGATTTTTACGGAAATCTGTAGTCTAAGTTGATTTTTTAAAGAAGAAACAATTCAGTTAATTCACTTCGAAAATTTCTCCGACTTTTAACAGAAACTATTTAGTCATTCCTAATTTACATAATTTTTTTTAGGGTAAATTAAAAAAAAAAAAAAAAAAAGGCCTAAACTTTGGCTAAATTAAGAAAAACACCCCATCTATCTGTAATTACCAAAATACCCCCGACGTTTGTTTCCATCTTACACCGACCCCCTTATGGTGTGATTTTTCACGCAAATTTTTTGATTCACGGAAATATTTCCCGAAAAATGCCGATTCAACCGCTACAGATATGTCATTTGTTTATGCTACTTTTTAAAGGCAAACATTACGGATAGTTGGAGTGTTTTTTGTAATTTAGCCAAAGTTCAGGGGTTTATTTCTAATTTAACCCTTTTTTTTATACATCAATGACTTTTAGATCCAGTCAAACTCTGTGTTGCAACTGATATATAATAAAACCGATATGGATTAGTGACAAGAAAAACTTACAGAAACATCGAGAAATTCGTCTAAATTAGTTGCAACTGCTTCCCATTGATAAGATGAATGAGGTATTTGGGGAACGTTCTTTCCTTTTCCTTTTTTAACCTCAACTTTCCTAATCTCTCGGTATAATCGATGACCGATGACCGGATCATCTTCATACCTACATTAATTTATTAATTAATTAATTAATTAATATTTAATAATAATAATAATAATAATAATAATCATTTTCTTGCATGTGAAGGAAATAAATATTACCAATACGAGATGCCGCTAGAATCGCCACCTATGCGTTCTTTTCGAAATGCAGAAAGGTGAACACCGTGTTTTATTGAGCCGTCTATATGGTTCCTTATATCTTCTTGCTGCAGAATGAGACGATAATCTTGGCATTATTTGCAGATTCACATAAACTGAATACGCGCACGAAAAACTAAATAAACGAGTCGAATTTTTTTACTTCGAGGAAAATACGTCTCTTACAAAAATGTACGAAATTAACCACTGAAATCAGGCTCAGCCACTAAATAATGCAAATTACGAAACATGCATGATTGCAATTTGCCTTTAAATATTATTTCAATATTTGTAATGAGGTTACTTCAAGAAAGAAGGATGTGATAATCGGAACAAAATTTAGTGATCATCAATTACAAGAACTGCAGGGGAGTATACTTGAGAGAAAAAATGGTACCTCGACTCGAATATCACATAATGCTTTGAGAATCACCACTCTAACTGCAGGATCGAGTGCACTGTATGCTTCGATTTCAGCCCTAAAACAAAAACACACAAGCATAAGTTCACGCGCAGATATATTCTTGAACCTTATCAAGATACAATTTTTACTCACCCATGTGCGGCAACTATCGGTAAATCTCCTTCAGCAACCTGCATTAAGCCCAAAAACAAAATAAAAATAAGCCCGTGTGCTGCAAAATTTTACTCCAATGTTCAAACTTTAAAGAAAAAATTAAAAATAAATAAATAAATGAAATAAAAATAAAAATTGAATCTTTAGATTACCCAATGCCACCAATCTCGCAATTTTCTGCACAAAACAGTCACCCAGGTACCATGCCCGAGTGCCATTCTAGTGACGGGAGGAATTGCCTATAGAAAAAAAAGCAAGAAAATTACACGAGAAGACCTGCTAAATTTTAATAGTTACATCTAATAAAATAACACTAGAGCAACTTTTCCCAGTTTTTTTTTCTAACGAAAAAGAAAACATATTTATGAACAATTCCCCGACCGAGGGGTACGGCTATCTAGTTTTCCATGCATCAACAGCCAATTCATCTTTACTTATTCATGTCTAGATTTAATTTCGAACGGAGCCTCTCGAGTTGTAGCAAAAATTATTACCTGTATTACATATCAATACATCAACTCGAAAACATGAAATAGCTTACATTAGCTATTGATGTTCAATTAACATAGTAATCGAATTCAAGAAATAAGCAAAAGACTACATAATTTTGATTACTTTTACACTACGAAGTTGACAACCATAACATGTTATTACAAGCCGCTGGTAGTACTAAATACTAGGACGTAATATACCACAACTGCATTAGGTCATTCAGCATTTTGGTTTTTTTTGTAAAAAAATAGTTTCATTACTAAAATTTACGAACGCGAGAAGAATATCTGCAAATACGACGAATATACAATATTATTAGGTTTGTTAAGACAATTACTATTATCCTTTAAACCAATATGTTTCACTGAAGCCCAATCAAGTCTCGAAGAATTGTGCAAGCATATAACAGATCTTCCGGATAAATCTGTTAAGTTCACAGATACAAACTTTATTTCCGAGGCTTCATTCTCGACTTGTCCAAAAGAGAGAGAAGGTACATTGCTCTATTGTTCCTAACACATAATAAAATTATCCGAAGGATCAACGATAACTTAACAGCTGGCAGAGGCTAAAGGGATTTTCATTACATGAGCCGAATAGAAGAAAATAATTCTGCTAGTTGACATCCTCTCTTAATCTTAATCATTGAAGGAGAACTACTTTCCAAACATTTATTACAAGAGAACCGATTATGTAATATAATGAACGGAACCACTCAGTCAACAAAGTATCGATTGATGCAGAACAGATAACAAACAGTACAAACCCTGAGAATTAGCCACAGCATTAACAGATAAACCACCATCTTTCGAGTGCCTCAAACAATAATTAAATAAATATTCCTTAATGGCTTTGGAGTTTGAAGTTCATGACGTTGATCCATACATGCATATTCATTGTGATGCTCGTGCAGAATAAAAATGCAATATAACCAAAACAAATACGAGAGCTTAATCGAAATAGAACGAACCCTCGAAATATGACTTGCATTTAAGAGATCACACTTATGTAGATATCAAAACAAGCCCATGTAGCACAACAAGCCCCACTACAAAAAGGCGTCTCACGTTTTGAAGGAAAAAACTCGAAAAAAAAAAAGCATTTCAAGAAGCACACGCAAACTCAACACGATTCACAAACATGCATACAGAAGCACACAAAACGAGGAGAGAAGAGCACAACTAACCTTTAACAAAGGCATATGTACATCCCCCAAAGTGTTGTTCGGACTAATCAAAGCAGTCTCGAACTCCTCGGCGGAAAACTCCACTTTAATATTCAATAAAGGCCTGAAAACCTACACCACACACCACCGACCGAAAAAAAAAAAAAAAAAAAGAAACACAGATTAGCTTCAAAACATCGAAAATCACACTTTAATTGGAGTCCATTTTTTTTCTTCCAATGCTCACACATACATTCAAGAAATTGAGAATAGAAGCCAACTGCCACATTGACCGTATGTTCCACCGTGGCAACTGAGAGGGCTCCAATTCTCCGACCAGAGGCGTAACTATCTTACTGCATCGTGAAGACGAAGGGGGCCCACCCTCCACCCCCTCCTCCTCCGCCCCCTCCTCCACCCCCTCCTCTTCTTCCTCCTCCTCCTCAAAAATCTCCTCCCTCAATACTTTTTCCTTCTTTCTAGGCTTCTTCCTCTTCCTCTCCGCCTCCGCCATTGCCGCCTCAGCCTCTGCAGCCGCCTGCATCTTCGCAGCGGCGCGTTGAGTGCACGCCCTTGACGGCCTCTCCCTCCTAGCAGCAACTGCAACTGCAACTGCACTGCTGTTACTAACACCGTCACTAATTTTACCAACACTGCCGTTCTTGACACTGCCGCCGTTATCGGCGGCGTTCTCCACATGGGTTTTGTTGTTATTGCCGAGGTTCTTGGAGGAGGAGGAGTGGTGGTGGTGGTGGATCGGGGAGGAGGTGTTGTCGGACATGGCGGAGGAATCGGGTGCGGTAGGGACTACGGTAGGGTTACATGGAAGATCAAGGGCTTGCATTTGGGGCACACCAAGAATTCGTTTTGAAGAATTATAATTATAATTAATTTTAATTAAGACATAAAAAATGGGAATGCAGAAATGGGGTTTTGGCTTTTGCGGCGAGTTCTCTTTTTTGTTTTTTGAAGTCGGAGAGAGAAAGTTAATGGAAGAGGGAAAGAAGAGAGAGAGAGAGAGAGAGAGAGACAGCGGTGGGAATTGGAGGAGAAATTGGGTTTTTGTGAATATGCATTGCTGTGGGGTTGAATTATAATTATTAATTAAAAATGGGGTGAAAAGCAAAACTAAAATTTTGAGATTTTCTGACCTAAAAACGTTAGTGCGACTTTGTCGGAAGTAGTGAGTGCACAATTTTGTGTTAGATTTCATCTAGTTTGTATGCGTTTACATTTTTATGAAATAGGGAACTTTTTTTCTTTCATATTGATTCACACATTATACATATATATTATTATATCATTATAATATAAATATATATATATATATATATATATATATATATATATATATATGTGTGTGTGTGTGTGTGTGTAAATTACGGCCACCCCTATGAGGTAAGGTTAAATTACGAAAAAACCACTCATGTTTGGGTAATTATAACCATCCCTCAACTATGAATCTTCTTACACGTCCACCGCTATGGTGTCAAATTTAGTGGAATCTTCTAAATTGTATGTTGAATATTCTCCAATTTGTACTCGAGCTCCACATTTTGAAACAAGATGATCATAAGATATGTGTCTTTGGGCTTGTAAATATCATCATATTGTGATGCATCAGAAAATGCATTTTTGCACAAAATGAGTACAAACTAGAGAATATTCCACAGAAGCTAGAGGATTTTATTGAATTTGACATCATAAGGATGAGGAGGTTTAAGAAGATTCACAGTTGAGGGGTTGAATGTAATTAACCAAACAAGAGGGGTCTTTTCGTAATTTGATCTTACATGAGGGGGGTCGCCGTAATTTACCCTATTTATAAACTATTAAGAAGGGGAAATTAAATGTTTGGGAAAGAAAAAATAACCGAAATTTATAATATTTGTTAAACACGAACATGACCACAGTAGAATCTCGATAAATTAATAAAGGAAAGCGAGACCCACAGAATGGGATCGTGCACAAGCTACCAAACTGAGAGAGGCCAGCGAGTAACTCTTGCGGGCAAGAGAAGCGGCGAGCAACCTCAAACGGCGAGAGGCCAGTCAAGTGCAAAGGGAGCGAGACATCCCACCGCCTAAGTCACGTGACAACATTTAATGCGCGTTCTATCAATTGTCAGGTTCAGAGAATGCCTCTTGCCTTTGCACGTGCAATTATGTACTATTCACTCGAAGTAGTCACATAGTATATGTAATTGAAAGGTAATTTGAAATCCGAAGATATTTTGATTGGACATGTTAAACTGAATTGAAGAGGGAGTTTGGACATCTTTCTATTTAATTTTATTGCAAGGAAGCCCTTGCAATAATAAGAAAATTGTAATATCGAATTATACAGTAGAACCTCGATAAATTAATACTCGATTAATTGATAACCTCGATTAAATAATACTTTCTCTCGGTCCCGACTCGGTGAAAACGTGTTAAATTATTGATTCGATAATTTAATAATTCGCTAAATTAATAGAATTTCCCTAGTCCTGTATTAATTTATAGAGGTTTAACTGTTGTCTAAAATCTTAATAAAACAAGCTATGTTTTTTCTCGTTCAGAGTCATTTAAAATCCTTCCTCCAAATCCTTCAATTAAGATGCAACTCAACATTTCTCGTCGTAAATTCCAATCAACAACAAAAGCCAAATGCGAGGAACAATGTAACATTTAAGTAAATTTTCTCCAAAACAAAGATTCAAGAGAAGAAGAAGAAGCAACAACCATATAAAAACGAAATCATCACGACCACAAAAGTCCCGTACGGACCTCTCAACGGAGTTGCCATCGAAGGAGGAGGAGGAGCCGAAGGGCCGGGCGGTGATGTGACGGCTGTAGACTCGTTTTCGTTCGCGCATGTGTAGTTGCAACGACTGGGAAGAACGATCCTGTAAACTCCACTATTAGTGAGGAGAAAAACGTCTTTTTCATTATCTTCGCCGAACGAGAAAACGTAGCTCAAAGCGGGAAGTGGACTCCCGGGAGTGAAAGTGCAGCTCAAAGGGGAGTCGTCTGCGCAGTCGAAAGATATTTTGCTGCTTGTGAAGTTGCCGCTACTGATCGGATTTTCGGTGCCTGCCCATATAGCACCTGCATAAAGGTCTGCAAACAAATACCTGCAAAAATTTGGAGCACACAATTTCACTAAAAAATAAAATAAATAAATAAAGTTTTTTGATAAATTGAGTTTTGGACTGCAAAATCTTTTAGCACTAAGAGAATCGCCAACCGAAATTGCTAAAAATTCGATTGCTATTTTTTTTTTATTGTAGATAATGAACAATGGTTTACCAAACCACTTTTTACTAGGGTGGAAATCGGATGGATCAGATCGAAATTAACACAGCCGAAAAATTTCCAATTTTTTTTCTTGAAATGAAAAACTAAATCCAATTCCATTCCAAAAAATATGGAAATTGGAACGAAAAACTTGTTTCAAATTCGAAAATTTTCGGATCAGAATAGGCGGAATTCGGAATTTTTATTTTTTAATCATTTATAATTATAATATAAAATACATTATAATATTGATATTACAAGTATAATTTCCAAAAAAAAAAAACCGAAAAAACCGGAATTTCGAAATGAAAAAACATGTTACAAAATTGGAAATGTTTGTATCGGAATCGGCAGAAATCCGAAAAACCCGTTCCAATCACCACCCCTACTTTTTACGATCCTACTTCAATCATATCATTTATCAATAAAGTGGGAATAATTAATTAATTAATATACCAATTGATTGAACAATTAATGACTTATAATTAATTACCTTCCATGCAAACAAGGATCGGTCATCGATCTATAAAAGTAGCCACCAGTAATTGATGCTGAGCCTCCATTCGAGTTCACATCGGAGTGATTATATCCCATAACCGGAAAAATCGGGTTTATCGAGCGTAACGAAGTATTTCCTCCGGGCGACTGAGGAGGAAAGTAGGGGCGGGCCCCCTCGTAAGCCCGCCACCCGTAATTCCCACCCTTGCTTATCAAATTCACCTCTTCGAATCCATCCTATTGAGTTAGTTACAACCACTTCATTTAGGTGATATAATTCGAGTTTATTGCATTTAGTACCCCTATGTTATATCAAATTGTTAAATAAGTCCCTATAATGCATTTTTTGCATTTAGTACCCCTATGTTATATAAATTCGTTTTAATTTAGAGCAAAAAAAAAAAAAAAAGATATAGTACCTGTCCTACGTCAGCACATAAAAAATACGAAGGTCTCGAAGAATCGAAACTGCAGCGCCAAGGATTTCGTAATCCGATAGCCCATATTTCTTTCTGCAATTCTTTATCTTCTTTGTAAGGATTGTCTTTCGGAATCGAATAGTTTCCCCATAGACCAAGCTGGTCAACTTCGGTTGGACCTGAAATATACATGTTATAAGTTTGTAATGTCGGATAACAAAATTTGGGTTTATTGCATTTAGCACCCCTGATTTTACACCAATTATCAAAAAACTCCCTGTATTATAAATATTAGCAAAATGCCCACTCTAATTCAATTTTATTAGAAAACTACCCCCTAACAATTCCCAAAAAAAATGCATCATTGGTTTTTATTTATTTATTTTTGTTAAAATTTAAGATAACAAAAGGGTTTATTGCATTTCGCAACCAAATATTTACTCTAATTGCGAAAACTCCCGGTGTTACAAATATTAGCAAAATCACCCCTATGATTCAATTTTATTAGCAAACTACCCCCTAAGAACGCATTAATTAGCGGGTTATGTGGTAAAAAATATGCATCACAGGGTTTATTTTCTAATATTTATCACACTAGGAGTTTTCTAGCAATAAACTCGATAACAAAATTTGGTATATAAACATAAATATGCAAAAATATTTTATGGAAATGCATTGTATAGTACGAGCCAAATAACGATGACTCACTCGGAATATTATCAATGTCAAATCTCATGATCTTCCCGAGTAAAGATTTCTTGTTTTGAGCAAAATTGTACGGATCACCTATACCTCCACCATCTCCCATCATAAAGTACAAATGCCCGTCTCTCGGTCCGAATAGGATTTGTCCCGCGTGGTGTGACGTAAACGGAAGTCCCATCGTGAATATTCTTCGAACTTCCGAAGGATTAGCACCTTTTTCCTTGTTAAAAAAATGAAAATGAAAAAAAGATTCAAGTACTATTCGTGAATTCAAAAAGGAAGGTGATAAATGTCGTTTCAATTTTAATAGTACCGTTTCGACTTCATATGTGATTTTTACCCTATTATGCATAACTTTCTCACCTGATATTCAATCTAGCTGATTCAAGTTGAATTAGAAAGCCAACTCGAAGAACTATAAATGTTGTGTTTCGACTTTTAACGAATTCGGACTGAAAAAGGGTCAAAATCACATTTGAAGTCGTAACGGTATCAGTAAAATTGAAACGACGTTTAGCATTTCAGACGGAAGAAAACTAAAATTCGAAAAATGAAGTTTTTTATGGCACATACCGAGGAAGACCCGTTAACGGTGAACTCCGCTACAACACTTTGGAACTGACAAGGCTGCGCCCCGTTATCTGGAGGCAGCTTCGACGGATCGCAGTCCACATCGGAGTTACACGCGCACCGGCCCGCACAATCGGGCCACTTGGCCTTATCGCAACTAAACGAAGCAAAAAAACGCCCGTTTTCTGCGAATTTCGGGTGGAAAGCAATTCCCATCATTCCGAATTCGGTATCGAAATGCACTTCATCGGTTATGTCAAGAAACGGGCTCGCCTCATCGAGCTCCAACATCTCGCCCGAGCCCTGTTTGGGAATATTCCCCAACCAAATCTTGCCCTGCTGGTTCGCGAAGAAGGCACGGTTCGACCCGTCTGGGTGGGCAGCCATGTTGAGGTAGGACCCGTTTGCTATTTTCTCGAGGCAGATACCGCTCGGAGGGGGTGGTGGGGGTGCGGTGTTATCCAATGTGACGGGTGCACCGTTGAAGCACTGTGGACCATCGTTCGATGACGGTGGTGACGGTCCGCCGAGGGAATTGCAGAAGTCTATCTGCGACTGCCAGATGTCGGTTAGTTTGGTGGAGTTGCTTGAGTTTGTCGGTGGGGCCGCTCGGCCTTGTAACGGAACGGCAAAGGGTGAGTTCAGAATGGGAATATTCCGGCAAGCTGTCCACACTTGTGAGCAGAAGTTTGTCGAATTCGATGACGCGGTGGAGTTGCAAAGAACGGGAACTTCTCGAGGACTGCCCGAGTCGACTCGGAAAAGATCGGCTGAAAATTGATCACACCTCTGTAAATAAATGACATCAACAAAAAAATACTTGAAATTATATTGCAGAAGATGCGACAATTCAATTGTGACGGAATCATCTTAAATCACAATTACGAAAGCGGTGATTTTTAAGCTAATACACTTAAACAAAATCAAGATTCGGCTATCAACGCGTAAATCGAAGGCGGAAAACTACAATCCCGATTACGGGTTTATTTTGCTTACCGCACAAAGGATGGATTTAAGTACAGAAGCACAGCCAGGATTCGAAATATTCATCGACGAAAATTGCTTCTTCAAACTTAAATCATCTGTATAACTGCAGCAAGTGGTTCCATTGTAGGGGCAGAACTGCAGAGGAGAAGTTGGGGTAAAGGGCGCTCCTGAAATTTCAAAAATACAAAAAATTAGTTCAACTCAGAAATCATTTTCCAAACAAAACAATTAAAACACACACACACACAGTGATATTTGTTCAAATTAAACAGTTCAAGAAACCACAGACTTACTTGAATCAGTACAGAGAGGCAGAGCAGAGCAAGAATCAAGAAACTGCAGCAAGATCAAGAAACAAACAATTCTAACAGAAAAACCGCCTCCCATCATTCCAAAATCAGCAAATTCCGACAAGGAAAAATAAAACCCTTTTTCAAGAACTACTACATTAAATGTCTGAAATAATAATTTCTCTGACTTTCCAATTTTAGGGTTTCCAGAAAACAAGAAAACCCCACAAATTTATCCCAAATAAATAATAATATAATATAATACAATTGATAAAAAGTTTGTGTCTTTTTCTCTTCTTCACAAGGGCAATTGACATTTGTTCATCAAGATGCGGAGATGTCATCAATTTGCAGCAGGAAGTCGACATAGTTGACTTTAAATTATAGTTTAGTGGATCGAAAATAATGTGAAAAAAGAATATTGGGTAGTTGAGAAGATAACTGATTCGTCATTGATTTCTTTCTTTCTCTCTCTCACATCTGTGCTCTCATCCAATTCCAAACTTTTAGATATAAAAATAATAAATAATTCAAGAAAACAGATGAGTAATTAGTTGGTTATATGTTCTGCCCCCAAGAAATGTTTTAAATAAAGACAGGCAAATCAAATCTTGAGATTTTAATCTTTTGTTGTTTTATATGAACAATCTGTATCGATAGCAACAATGTTTGACTAGTGCAGTCCGAATTATGACTTTGGACAAATATTTGACTAGTGTGGAACTATGTAGCACGGACACGAAATCGACGATGACGAAAAACGGAAAATCGATAAGGGGAGACCACATGCCCAAAAAATGGGAATACAATGAATTTGGGGAAACATAATCATATTAGAGGTGTATGTGTATATTTTAAATATTTTCATACAAATATATCGAAAATCAATATTATTATGAGGCTCTTTAATATAACCTTTCAATATTTTTTTTTAACATGAAAGGCTCAAGTTATTTTGCACTATTTGAGAAAAAATCAATCTTAATTTCAATCACCCAATTTTCTCAATTATGTCTGATATGCCTAATTGGGCAAATCCAATGGGCTTACAATTTATTGACTTATTGGGCCACGAACCCAATATTGAAGACCACTATCATCGATGCCCAATCACCTTCAAATAAGGTTTGAGCCCAACAATCTTGACTAAGGTATAAATAAAGGTTTGAACTCATTCCTTAAGGTACGTCCTATTATCTGAGTAATACTACAACTTGTATTCTCTGGATCATTTATACTATCCGCACGTCCGACTTGAACGTCGAAGGGGTTTCCGCCGGATCAACCCCTGGCCTAGTTCACGTGTTCTATGATCGCAGGTATCTCTAGGTCATCAAGCTCGTGAGCCAGTGATCCACTCTGCTCTTCCAGCTCACCCTACTTCAACTCTCTAAGGTGATCTATTTCTAGCATCATCAATGTCCCTTCACCTTACACACTATCTGCCCATTCCGCTCAATCACCCCATTTTTCCAATTATGTCCCTTCACCTTACTCACTATATGTCCATTCCGCCCATGATCCAGTAGCGTGTGTTTCTTTTTTCCTTTTTCTTTTTTAAATTTATTATTTTATTATTTTTTTCAATTTTTTTTTTCGTTTTTTTAATTTTTTTCTCTATCAGGTATATTAATCGACTACGAAGCATCTTAAATCGACTATGATGAACTATAGCCGATTAAGGAACCGACTACTAAAAACAACAAATCACAACTACAAAAATGCAAACTCAACTATGATATGAATCATAGTCGATTAAAAATCTTCTACTGAAAATAACAAATCACAACTGCGAAAAAATGCAAAATCAACTGTATATTACAAAAACAAAAAATATACAAACATTATAAATGATTCATACAATTGGAATCAATAAACAAAAAATCCAAAAAAAATAAAAAAATGGGAGTCGATGAACCTTAATCGACTACCAGAGCATAGTCGATTAGCTTAATCGACTATGAACATGTACATTGTCGATTAAGGTTTCAGCATGCGCGGTATTCTCTACAGGCGCTGTCATCCGCCCAATCCACCAAAAAACCCTAAATCTGCCTCCCCATCGTCACCACACCGCCGCCACAACACACCATCACTACCTTGCTTTGATTATGACGGTTATTTTTTTATTACAAATAAATAAATAAAATCACAACTCGCACCACCAACCAAAGCAGAACCACCACCCATCAAAATCCGATTCCGGCGACAAATCAATAATTTTACCTTTTTTCGCTGCTGTTGTAGCAATCGTGGCATTCGAACTCAGAATCGCTATCAAAATCATCATCATCTTTATGGATTTTGTTAATATCTGCAACAACGACGACCCCGACGGCGACGGTGACGGAGACGACAACAGCGACGATGGCTTCAACGGAATTCGCATCGTTGTTCTGGCGGTGATGTTGGTGGTTGGTTCTTCATCTTCCGATCAAGAGAGCGTAACCTAAAGAATTGAGAGAAAAAAATATAATAGAGAGAAGAAAAAAAGCAGAGAAGAGACGGGAGAAGAGAAAATAAGATCAGGGTTTTGAAAGAGTATAGTTGACAATTAGGGGTAATTTTGGAATTATAAAAATATCACTTGGGTGGAATATTAACTAAGTTAGTTTTCTCTAATTATTTTTTGGAGGGGGTGTTTCCTTAACTCATTTTTCTAAATGGGAGGTTTTTCTCTACTTTTCCCTATTATTATCAACTATCAATTTGCAGTCGATCATTAAATCATGTAATTAGTTAGAGATCCAACCAAAATATTTGAAAATTTGCAACCCGTGATTTTTTTTAAATGAACACACTCGTCCCATTGTGAGTTTAAGGGTTGGCCGAAGGTGAAAGAGAGAGCTGGGGCATTTCTAACATGTCACAAGTGAAAATGGAGCAAAGATCGCACCAGAAGCGTATGAGAGACATGATTTATTTCAAGGCGGCTTGATGCTTTGACTTTATTTGCGCGGGAAATATGAGTGCGTTATTTTATTATTATTTTTTGATAGGGGGTATTTACCAATTCGAGATTTCATGGAGGCTGTATTTGCAGTTACTCATAATTATAAGGGCAAATTACGGCCACCCCTACGGTACGGTTAAATTACGAAAAAACCTCTGTTGTCTGGGTAATTACAGCCACCCCTCATTTTAAATATTTTTACATAAAACTTATGTAATTCGGTTATTTACTGAACCATATCGTATATTTAGTTCGATAAACGGTATGAAATGTTGGAGTACCGAAATTCGGTTCGGTTTTACTACATTAACATCCCTAAATTTACCTCTGCAGGGATCTTTTCGTAACATAATACATAGTTGAGGGGTTGTTGTAATTACCCAAAGAGGAAGGGGTTTTTTGTAATTTGACCGTAACTCAGGGTGGCCATAATTTGCCCTAATTATAATGGGAAAATACATTTTGCCCCTTTTACCAGTAAAATTCGAATTTCAAATTCTAAAATTTCTTTGAAGAAATTAAATTTTGCGATGAAATTGGATTATTTAAATTCATAAATAAATAAATAAGTAAGTAAAATATGAACGATAACAATAATAATCATAATTCATAACGAATTAAGGAAAATAAACTCCAACTAGGTCTAGAATTATGGTAGTTCCCAAATATTAATAAACTTGAGCGAAACTATATATATATATACACACACGAGACTCTTCTACAACAACAAAAAAATACGTTCTTGAAAAACCCTCTCTTACAATATTAATTTATCTGTCCTAGGATTAATAATATTAATGTCTCATCAGAATCACGCCGGCAATCGGACAGGTGGCGGCCCAATCGGAGCAAGTAATCGAATATTTATGGCTCCTCACGAGTTCTTTCGCAATCGGACAGGTGGCGGCCCGATCGGAGCAAGTAATCGAATATTTAAGGCTCCTCACGAGTTCTTTCCGAATCGACAGCTGGAAGCTTCTAGACGGGCGTTCCTACAGGGGATTAGTGCTCCTCACAAATACTTCCCAAAGAAGGTGGAAACATGCGTGATTTGCTTAGACGATATTCTCGATAATCAGAAAGTCGGAGAACTCGTAAACTGCATACATCGGTACCATGCGGATTGCGTGCAGAAGTGGTTGTGTATCAAGAACTTTTGTCCACTATGTAAAACCACCGCATATCCTCATCACGTGCTGTTAAAAGATTCTTAGGTTTTTTTTTTTTTTTTTTTAATGTTATAATAATGCATTTTTATTGTAAATTTAATTAATTAGGTTACATTGATGTTGGATGATGAGATTTATTTAATATATGATTCAAGTACTTCTGTTATATGTGTTTTAGGGTTTGCTTAATTATACTTTCTTGGACTAGGGTTTCTCTTGTTCTAGCACTTCTAGTATAAATAGTTAAGACATGATTTAATTTTTAGGAGATAGAAATAGTATAAATAGTTTTTTTGTTGTTGTTGTGTGAAATCAACGAACAAACGCACACAAAATTAATTCGATCGAAAAACAAACAATCACACGTGAATTAACGCAGTTCAGAATTGAGATACAACCGTACCCTGTATCCACGGGGACAACATTAAAGTGTAAAAAAGGTTTAACATATTCTTGAGAAAGGTCTCCTAATTTAATTTCTAGAATTGTGTGCATGCAAAAGTCTTTAAAGTCAATGGTACATAGTTCAATATAACTACCAAACAATTGGTATTGCATATTAACCCCATGTTTAATTAATAAATAATATTAATAATAACATAAATAAATTTGAATATGCAGCTATAATACAAGGAAATAATTACCAAAGAAAATCTAACTAAACTTTAATTATGGTAAGCACTCGAAAGTACTAACTAGGACTCCAACTCCTACAACAACTATAACACATCAATACCTTGTCTCACAATCTTACATACATACATACATACATACATACATACATACATACATACATACATACATACATACATACATTACATACATGATACATACATATATACTTGGGAGTACGTACATAACATATATAAACAATACATAGAATAGTCTTCAATAACTCTCAATCCAAGAATGGCACGCAGCAATAGAGACATGTACGCGGGGATGACGCCATATTTTGTGATTCCTCCGGGAAGAAATAACTCGTTCGACAATTTTTCCGTAGATGTAGAAGAGATTACTAGGTGGACCCCCATCAGTCCAGGATCTATGAGGTGGACTGCTACGGTGATTAACATGCCAGCTGGCGGTACGTCCGGAGAACAAGAAGAAGAGATTAATTACAACAACCGTGGTGGCGGTCTATCCGAACAAGATATCGAAAATCGCCTCAAGATAAGGAATATTCCTTCTGATCGGAAGGAGGAGAGTGAAACATGCGCGGTTTAATTTGCTTGGATGATCTTCTCGGATGTAGAGAAAAGGAAGATCGGAAGGTTGGGATTCTCCGATGCAGGCACGAATATCACGTGGATTGCATCGGACGGTGGCTGAGAATCAAGAACTTGTGTCCACTCTGTAAAGGCAGTGCTTAAGGAGACGAAGAAACGACGATGAATGATATCGTTCTTCATGTAAGAAAGATGATATCTATGAATTAATGACATTGTTTATTTAATTTCGAATGGCATTAATTGTGTTTTCGTGCAAGTTCCCGATTAGTCGGTCCGATTTTTACCCCTAATTATGGATTTTAAGATGTAGACATCAGAAATCCTCATTTCGATAATTACCCTATCTGTTTTTTACTCATTAATACTAATTAAAGAACGAAATAATCAAATTTCTAGTCTAGTTATTGCACTGTGTGTGTGTGTGTGTGTGTGTGAGAGAGAGAGAGAGAGAGAGAGAGAGACAGGGTTCCTTATATAGATACATAATTTTTCATCTAAATAAAATAAATTTGCCAGCTGTAATTCCTTGAGAGAAACAAGAATTATGGCCAATAGACATAAGAGAGTGCCATAAAAGTTACTTGTATCTCAGTAAGGATTAATTAATTAAGTAGGGTTCTAACAACTTCAACTGAAGGTGCAAAAACTAATTAGCACAACATAAATGAGAACATCCCAACTTAAAGTTACGAAGAAATCCCGTTGCGTTCGAGGCTCATTAGCTATCAAGAGCACCAAGTGCTTTCATGTCCTCTAGAAAAGCCGAATACGAATCGTCAATACTTTTCTGTTTTGGTGCAGAGGAATTGCTACTCGACTCTTTCTTCACGAGAGGCCGTAGTGGAGCTACAATTGGCCGATTTGTGGGCAACAAAGTCGACGCCTTTGGCTTCGGTTTTGGCAGGGCGGACTCTCTTCTCACTCGTACAGATGCAGGAACCTGCAAAAGATCAATACCAAGTTTACCGACTTTCATGAGATAGAAATAGTATGTAACAAGGCATTTTATTCGTCTATTATGAACAATAAAGTAAAATTAGTCCATTTAATTCTTCGATTTCAGAAGTCAGAAAGATTGTAAGATTGGTGAGGAGAATTGGATCCCATTTGTGAAAAATCCTCTTTCCCATCTAATTATTGCAACTATTAATTAACATACCAAAAGATTTCAGATACATGAATAACAGAATATCAAAGTGAATATCGATCATCCCATTGTATCGGCAGTCCAAATAGCCTTTCTCACAGTAATTTTCGTACAATGTTAAGTTTATACTTTGTACTCGACAAGTAAAAGGAAGTGACTTGGCATTTTCTAATTAGTCAAAAACTTCAAAATTCAATGTGAGGTTTTAGGACTTGAGAAAAGAAGATAAATGCAGATTGACTACTTACCATGGATGTAAGCTCTGGAGTATGCTGTGCCAGAGGCCTCTTTACAACGGTTGATGCAGCTGATTTCACATACGATGGTTTGTGAGGTGCAGATTGTCGAGCCATGATGAGGTCATCTTGTGGAATAGGAGGTGGGCCGGGTGGAAGCGGTGGTCTCATCATAGGTGGAGGTCCAAAAGGCGGTCTTGGTAATAGTGGTGCCATGACTCCAGGTGGCACAGGTTGCCCAGCAATATGGGGCAACGGGGGCCGCATATCTGTTGGAGGCGGCGGTGGTGGTGGAAAACGTAAAATGCCCGGAGGAAGCATGTCGTGCTGAAAATTCGGGCCCATGGGAGCACCGTGCACTGGCTGCTGTTGCCTCATTGGTGGCGGTGGTGGTGGAGGAGCCATCTTCAGCATATCTTTGGCATCAAAATGAGTTCTTACATCGGATTCGGAAGATGAGTTTTCATGCTGATTCATGATGAACTGTGAGGGCAGCCCACCTGGTGGAGGCAGTGGTGGAAGACTGGTTGGCATCTAAAAGATAACCAAGCAGGTAACAACTATCAGCTAGAATTAAATAGTGTACTCAAGTTTATACAAAAAAAAAAAGAATAGCCATTTAATTTATTAAAATTAGCATTAAAACCTATATTATAGAAAGTATTTAACAAAGAATCTAAACAGTGCAAACTATCCCAAACCTTCAAAATGACAAATTTTGGCAAAAAAGATCTCAAGTACACAACTTTCATGAAGAAATAAACAAAGAGGAATGGTATTAAAACGATGATAAGAAGACGAAGAGTATAGTATATTGAATGCATTAATTGTTTAATGCAGGATTGAACCCAGAACCTCCCACCGATTAGCTACTGGTAATATACTTGCTACCCTCGCTAGACGAATGACGCAGTAGTGAATTGCGTACATACCAATTACCATGTCATTTAAATACTGAAGTAATATAGGTGATTATTTACATGCAAGAATTATACCTGAACTGAATCTCTGGAGGTTGGATCATCTGACTTAGCGGTTCTCTCAATACCACCAACAGTACCAGGGGGAGGTGGATGGGCAGATTGGTGGATGGGTGGAGGTGGAGGAAGAGGGGGACGATTAGCAAGTAGTTCTTTAGGCGGTGGTCCGGGTGGAGGAGGTGGCGGCGGCAATAATGATGAAGCATCTGCCATTGACGGCTTTGGAGGCATTGGGGGTGGAGGCGGCAAAGGCAGAGACACGGGCATATTAGAGCCATCTCCAGAATCCAAGCCTGTACTGGGCAAAGGAGGTGGCGGCGGCGGCAAAGGGGGGACCATTAATGTGGCATCCTCTCCTTCTGACTTTGATGATGATGCAACATTACTTGCTGAAGTTTCTGGTAAGGGTATCCTCGGTCCTGCATCACAAAGTACATAGCAAAATCTAAGAGAGACGAAAGGAGATATAGATAGAAAATAAGAATAATCTTTTTGGAATACGAAAAGAAGGGCCTATTACATACCTATAGATGACTTGAACATTGGAGGTTTTCCAGGTGGAGGGGCTCCAGAAGGATTCAGAGTCGGGTGATAATAAACCGAGTCCTGCACCAATGAGTTTCTAAATGTTTGTCGACAAATCAGGAAAGAGTTCAATACAATAAAACCATCAAAATCAAAATGAGCTTACTTCAGGTAAGGGATTCTTGGCTCTTTCTTCCTCTTCTGCAGTAGTTCGCCTCCGAACAGGTCCCAAGTGACTGCATAAAGTGTAGCAATACTAAACTTATAAAAGACTAAGAATGCAACATGAATATCCATAACCTGTCATAATATTTATTTTCTTCATTTAAAGAATGTACGTTTCCTCACCTGAACATAACTGGTGTTTCACCCTTTTCCTTCATTTTGTCTTCATATTCCTTCACAATTATTAAAAAAAAAAAAAAAATCAGTTACATTTTATTCTAAAGGAATAAAATACTCTCCTTCCAAGTATTTGATGGCTCTATGTGATAACTTGCAACACAGATAAAAAAATCTACAAGTTTGATTCCTAAGAAACGCAAAACCCACAAAGTCCAAAGGTATCCTAATTAGGTGACCCTAACCTGTTGAAACTAATAAGGTTAAAAGTACTTATTTTCTTCTTTATCTGACATCTTTTACTTAGGGCATTTGACCATTTTTATGAATTCGACGACTCAGCCTGAAATCCAGAAATTAAAGCCAAAAAGTTAGATTAGAAATATTTTTACAAGTATCCGTTGGTTGGTTTTATAAAGATCTGGCCCATAGATTCTTGATTGTAAATTGATGTTTCTGGGGAAAGAGCGGGAAAATAGTTTTTTCCACTCTGAACTGAACATATTGGTTGGATCTTCAACCTTCATTCGCTTCACATTTTCATTAGAACGACAAGTTTCTATCTTTTATTTTCTTTGAATATCTTAAGACCATAGTATGAGATTTGGTCATGAAAGGAACTAGCAAGTAGCACAGAACTTTTTCTATAGAATTCCTGACATAGACAACTTTACAAACAACATGAATAAATTCTCAGTTTTGTTATCATAACAATAATTAGAAAAATTGACTGCAAGTTTGATTATGTTTTGGCAATAATTATAAGGATTAGAAGGAATAGAAATGCACCATACAAATATTTCTAGGTGGTAAGCGTTATTTGTCCTGTATTTAGTGAGGTCTACACATTCAGACTAATTCTTTTAGGTTGCTTTGCCGATTCTCTCCTTACCGGGTACAAATTTCACATCAACATGTATCATCCACAACGATGGTCGTAACCCAACTTCAACTTTCACTAATATACTAGT
The DNA here is from genome assembly GCF_000504015.1 of Erythranthe guttata. The sequence continues at coordinate 2,224,773 of NW_012193251.1, read as the reverse complement.
ATTTGCTCATCTAACTTGAAGTGATAATTATGACAGAGGAGCAAGCTGAAGTTTCAATCTATAACTCCAAACCTACCCATAAAATCAAAATGTATTATCGAACATAATGTTTTCAACAAAATAAATGCAAGGAAATCTGAATCCACTTTATATTAAATTACTAGCAAACTAAAATCTCCATATATTTTTTGTTGAATCAAAAGACCTACTTAAAGATAAAACGGAACAGTTATTATCTTAGCACATTTGCTCAATTTAATACATGCTTCTTGCATAACCAGTTCTCCAAATTAAAACTCATCAGCTATAATTCACACAAGCCTATTAGTCCATCTGAATTGGAAAACAGAAAACAATGTCATACAGAATACATCAGATGACTTAAATTAAGAAATTACCTTCCTCTTCTTAATCACAAGATTGAGTGTATCCTCAAGGTGTCTCTTTTTGTGTTTTCTCGCTTTGTCCAAAGCACCATCTGCCTCTGCAAGGAAATAAAATAAAGATCGCTATAAGTGAACAGTGAGAATTTCCTTGCCCTCTTCCCTCCATCTCTCTGCAAATATTGCTTAAACAGATATCGAAATACAAGTGAACAATAAAAATCTCCCCTCCCTACCCACTCCCACCTTCTCCCCCACTCCCTCCCTAATCCAGTAACCCCCACACCCGTCCCCCTCCCACTCCATCACTCTCTTTTTCTCTCTAGGAAGAGTGAAAAGAGACACTTAAGTCTGAAATAACTACAATAGATATCAGTCAAGTATCTGTCCCAAGCTCTTTAGAGAGACGGAGAGATCCAAAGTGAACAAAAAGATACCATTTAGTTTGAAATGACTACATTTCAGACATCAACCAAATAGATGGCAAGCATGATCCATATTAGTAAGAGTACAGGAACTAAGTACTAACTTATTTCTGGGCCAGATACAACAACTAAAAAGGTGCTAATAAATTTTATCTACTCTTTCAAAATTAAGCAAAACATGCAGAAACATATAGAATTATTACCATAAGTTCAAGAATGTATCAAATTGGGTCCCATTCATATTCTGAACTCAAAGGAATGAAAGGTAGGGACGGATATTTTTCCAATATACATGTGTGTGTAGAATTCCCAACAAGACATTTTTAGGTTGTGCGTCATTATAATATTTTATTTAAAAAGAAAATTAGTAGAGAAGTCAGAACTACCACAAAACTAGACGTCAATTGGTTGCATATGCTTGGTTTCCTCACTTCATATTTCGGAAGTTAGGAGTCAGACTTCCGAAGACACCACTAGGAGCTTAAAGGTCAGTGCTCTCCCAAAACTATTTCACGGGAATAAACTTACCTATCTACCTATACATGATGAAAGTTAACAGGTGACAGATTGCGTAGAAATAAAAAAAGTAATAATAAAAATAAAAATTCAACATAGCTAAAACTACAGCTGCTACTGCAGCATCAAATTAATATCTCATTTGCTGATTATTTGGCTTCGCTGTAATACACAATACAAGAGCAAGGGGAACGAAGATGAAGTTATTAATATGTCAGGAACTTAATATGCTGACTTAGTGTAATACCTCCAACTTAACTCATCCAAGGAATACTACTACTTCCACCACACCAACCCACCACACCTCTACCCCGGATCATACTAAAGACAGCAACAAATTAAATTCATGAATTGCTAGACCGAAATTTTTATCACATGCAACTCCGTAGTAAATTAAAAAGTCCATGAAGCTAAACCACAAGAATAATTCCAATTGCCCTGCTGTATGTACCAAGAAATCACAATCTACGCAAAATTAGAACATAGCTCGACTCTTTAGGGTTTAGAACTTACTCATTGATTCTAGCTTCTGGATCTGGTCTTTCAAAGTATCGGGATCTTTTTTCAAGATTCCAACTTCCCGAACCTTCTTTCTCTCCTTCTTGTTCTGTACAATAAAATCAACAACGATTTTAGAAGCTCTAGAATGTACAACTATTCTTCAAAATACTTAACAATTTGAAACTTTTTACGACACAAGCAACAAATTTGAATCATAAAACATTAAAACTGTTATGCGATCATCACTCTAAAAATGTGCAGTAGAAATAAAACTCAACTACGACACATGCCCAATTTCTCAACTTTTTTCATACAGAAACATCCATAGGTATTGCTATAAAAAAAACAATTATTTCAATTAAGTGAAAACTTACACTAACTAAACTTGAATTTATAAATCAAAATCGAATAATCCAAAACGAAAGGAAGAAAAAAAAATTGTTCCAACAATATCCCCACACATGATTTCATATTGAACAAATAACCTAAATTTTCGACAGGACGGCAAAATACATAATCAACAAGGGGGAAAAATTACATCAAAAGAGAATAGAAACGGAAAATTACCCGCTTCAATTCCTTTTTGCGGATCTCTTTGCGGTAGGAATCGGTAGGGTTCATCGTTTTGCCTCCCTTCGTCGTCTTCACCATTGTGGCGGCTTTTCAATTACCTGTAAACCGGGTTTTTTTTTTCTCAATCGTCGTTCTCCGTCGAGGAAGATATCCCAAATGGGTGTCGTCGATAAATAAAACCTCGCTGCGAATTCGATTTTGAGTGTTTTTGCAGAGGATTAAGCAAAATACGGAGACGATAGTTTGATTAGAAATAGTGATATGGGTTCGGGTCGGGTTTTCATCGAAACGGGTAAAGCAAATTAGATTTAGAATAGCAATTTGGGTTCGGGTCGGGTTTTCATCTACACGGTCGATTACCGGCCTAAAAACAAACCTAATATGTCTAATTGGGCCAACCCAATAGGCCTACAATTTATTTATGGCACCGACTATTTGCAAGATGAAAATTACTTAGGGCAAGACCAAATTAATTTTTTTTATTAAATTCAGTATAAAAAGACTATAATAACCTTAATAAAATACAAATAAAATAAAAATTATTTTATTAATTTCCTTTTGCAAGACCCATTTAAAAAAGAAAAATTAATAAAAAAAGGGCAAATGGCAAAAAGGCTCATCACATGGGACTTAAATGCATTTTAGTCCACAAAAAAAATAGTCTCTCAATTAAGCCCATCCCCATGTCTTTAGCCTAAAATACCCTCAATAATATAATTCCTAACAATTCCACCCATTATGCTCTAACTTCCTTAATATTACACATTGACCCCGAATTTAAACAAATATATCACATTAACCCCCAAAACTTTTTTTTTTCAGAAAATAATTTTTTTTCTGAAATGTTTTCTTTCCGGCCAGATTCCGGCGTTGACTTTTTTTTTTTTTTGAATTTTTGAATTGTTTTTTCTTAAAAAAAATATTTTAATTAATATTACTGTCTTGACTACTAAATTACTGTCTCAGACAGTAATATTACTGTTTGGGACAGTAATATTATGAATATTATTTTTCCGAACAGTAATATTATTAATATTATTGTCTAAGACAGTTAAATTACTGTTGGAGACAGTAATTTAACATCCAAGACAGTAATATTAATTAAAACAAATTTTTTTGTAAGGAAAAAAATTAAAAAAAAAAAAAGGTCAATTAACAGTTAAATTACTGTCTCCGACAGTTAAATAACTGCTGGAGACAGTAATTTAGCAACGAATACAGTAATATTAATTAAAAATATTTTTTTTAAGAATAAAAAAGTCAATTAACAGTTAAATTACTGTCTCCGACAGTTAAATAACTGCTGGAGACAGTAATTTAGCAACGAATACAGTAATATTAATTAAAAATATTTTTTTTAAGAATAAAAAAGTCAATTAACAGTTAAATTACTGTCTCCGACAGTTAAATAACTGCTGGAGACAGTAATTTAGCAACGAATACAGTAATATTAATTAAAAATATTTTTTTTAAGAATAAAAAAGTCAATTAACAGTTAAATTACTGTCTCCGACAGTTAAATAACTGCTGGAGACAGTAATTTAGCAACGAATACAGTAATATTAATTAAAAATATTTTTGAAGAAAAAAAAAAAACAGTCAATTAACAGTTAAATTACAGTCTCCGACAGTTAAATAGCTGCCGGAGACAGTAATTTAGCAGCCAAGACAGTAAAATTAATTGAAATATTTTTTTTAAGAAAAACCAAAATTATTAAAAAAAAAAAAAAAAAAAAAAAGTCAACGCCGGAGACCCGGCGGTCAACGACCGTTTACCGACCGGAAAAAAATTTCAGGAAAACGAAAATTCAAAAAAAAAAAAAAAAAAAAAAAAAAAAGTCAACGCCGGAATCTGGCCGGAAAAAAAATATTTCAGAAAAAAAATTTATTTTCTGAAAAAAAAAAAAAGTTTTGGGGGTTAATGTGATATATTTGTTTAAATCCGGGGTCAATGTGTAATATTTAAGAAGTTAGAGCATAATGGGTGGAATTGATAAGAATTAGGGTTAAAATTGGGGTCAAAATTGAAATTAGGGTTAAAATTGGTTAATTGATGAAATTGGGCTAAATTGGGTTGTAAATCATGAAATTGGAGTTGAATTGGGTTTCAATGAATTGGGGGTAATTTTGGTATATATAAAGGGATTTTCCTTATTCGCAAATAAGTTTGAATGGGGTGGGTCTATTTGAAAAACAAAAAAGTTGGATGTCCCTTTTTTAATTAAGTGCCCTTGTCATGGGCCTATTTGCCATTACCCCATAAAAAAAAAAAAGAAAAAGGAAATTGAATCGAGAATTGAAAAACGAGGAGGGAAAAAGGGAAGAAGAAAACAAAAAAATCAATTGCGGCACTCAACCTTCGCCCCGTCGCCGTCGTCGTCGCCCCATCGCCGTCGTCGTCACCGTTGAAGTCCACCACCTCCCCATCGCCGTTGAAGTCCGTTGTTGCCCCAACCCCGCCACAACAATCTCACGAAAAGCAAGTAAGGAAATTACTTTTTGAATTAACTTTTTTTTGAGAAATAAATGTGATAAACATGATTTTATTGTTAGAATAATGAATTCAAGTCATTTTAGAACACATAGTTGATGATTCTAGGGTTCGATTGTAGCACTATTGTTGAAGGAGTTGCGGTTTTACAAAAAACGACCTGTACTTGTCGATTTTTTGGAAAATTTTCGACATACTGGTGTCGATTTTTTCATCAAATTTCGACAGCAAACAATTGTCGATTATTGGAACTTTTTTCGACATCTTAATGTCGATATTTGTACAAAATTTCGACATAAACCCGGTGTCGAGTTTTGGAGCAATATTCGACATTGCTGTGTCGAATTTGTGTACAATTTTCGACACAGAGCTTATGTCGATTTTGTGTACAAATATCGACACTGTGATATCGAAAATTGACTGGTAAACTGATTTTTTTGCAAAGTTTTTTTTTTTTTTTTATAAATGATTAATATTATATTTATATTTTTCCAGTGGAACCGCGTATTCCCCAAACTGCTTCTGAGCGCAAGAGAAAGGCATTGGTCAATCGTAAAGTTCGACGTGGCGATTCTCAAGCTACTCGGGTCGATCCTCCGGCCAATCGTACACGTTTACCTACCGATGTTGAGCCTTCATTGTCCATACCTGAGGATCCACCGCTCACATCGACCACCGAAGTTGGTGGATCTAGTAGCCAATCGGCTGGCCACGGAGGACCACAAATACCAGACTTGATGCCGCAGTTTGAGAATCATATCGCCCGACAGATTTTGTCCACGATGGGTATATCCACTGAAGTCCGACTCAAGCAATGACAGAGCCCGTGATCTGCGTACTCTGATAGATGATCTGAGCTCCGATGAGGTACTCATTTAACTAATTTCGACTACTTTCTTATTTTTTTTAGTTTTTTCAATTTTTAAATTTTAACTCATTTTGACTACTTTTTTTTGTTTCTTCATTTTAATTTATTTACCGTCGCAGATTATATGGGCCACGTATGAGGTCCTCCGTGACAGGTTTCCTAATGCCAGAGTCCACGTGGTTTAGTGGCATGTTACAGTACATGCGTACTTTGGAGCCTTACCATCCGGACAGGGTCTTGAGACAATTTGGGCGTGTTCAAAAGATTCCCGGCCAACCGTACATGTCGGACGCTATGTTTAGGAAGCAGAAGCGGGGCACACCTCATCCTGTATTTGCGGCGTACCAGAACATATATTCTGAGCGATGGGAAGATCACTTGCTTAATGAGCGGTCCAGATCAGTTCCAGTGGGATTAGGAGAGCCGGACACTACACCCGACTATATGGAGTGGAATAGGGAGCAGACCATCACAAAACTCAGTACGCTTCCAGTTTCTCGACCGCAAGCACCCGGGCGCCGCCAGATAGCTCGCTCGCCACTACTAGAGGCCCGTGATTCTTAGATTATTACGATGGTGAGGACTACATTGGCTCGCATACGCGAGCAAGATACTGATGATGGATATACCGAGATGGTGATGACGTTAGAGGGGATTGCTGATTTGTTTGCTGGTGACACTCCTACTTCACCGCCGTCGTCGACTGCTCCACCACCGGATCCACCATCGTCGAGTGCTCCACCATCGGATGCACCATCGCCGATCGCTCCATCATCGTCGACCGCTCCACCACCGTTACTATCATTTCAGAGGAAGAAACTTAGAAATAAGTGGATAGTTGGATGATTTTGATTATTTTTTGGATGTTTTTTTTATTTTTTGGATGATTTTGGATGATTTAGGATGTTTTTGTTTTTTGATGATTTTGGATGTTTTTATAATGCACGAGTTAACTAATTATTTCATCAAATATATATATATATATATATATATATATATATATATATATATATATATATATATATATATATATAATACACCAATTCTACATATCAATACATATGGTCTCTTGTAATGCTACATAATTACGATTAACTAGCTCTTTAAAAGCAATAATCCTAGACTCCATATCAATAGTTTTCCAAGCACTAGCTCTAGGGTGGTGGTATCGCCTCCAATAATCTGCTAAAGGGGAAGAGGACAATTATTCTTCAAAACAAGACGCACAAAATGATTTCCATCAACAAGCGATATCCCATGCTCTTGTCTTTGCCCATCTGGCACGGGGTCACAGAGTGGGAGAAATGTAAGACACTGCAGCTGCGTTATCAGTACGAGCACAATGTCATATTTAGACGCAATAAAATGACCCATATCCGGAAACGACATCCAATTTTCATAAGGGGCAGGTGTAACCGACCACCTCATTTTTGCTTCCAATTCATCAAACGTATCTCGAACTTTGTGGATATTCATGTAGATAGCATCATTCGTAATGAGCTCATCGACCAAATCTCTTCGTACTAGACTCCAATTATCTTCCCCAAAGCCCATCATTGATGCAACCGCCCGAAATCCACAATGACCATCCGACGCAACATTTATTATATCTCCAACATATCTTCGGAACTTCGAATGTATTTGTTTAATATATATATCCTTGGTAGTTTTTTTTCGAACCTGCACATAAGAAGGTTAAATTAGTAATACAGAATGAAAATTACAGCGAAATATCGACATATTGATGTCGAAAATTATGATAAATATTGACATGTTGATGTCGAAAAATGTGACATATTTCGACGCTAGAGCGTCGAAAATTGTTGTTTTTTTCGACACGGTGGTGTCGATATTGTACTGATATATTTTTACGCATATATTACCGGTAGTTTTTCCAACACCGTCGATTTACCGGTGCTTCGATTGAAGATGTCGGTTACCATCGATACAGTGATCGGATGCGGCATAAAGTGTTCACGTTGCTTTTGGATACCAGAAATAGGAGTGCAACTCTCAGGAGTCTACAATGTTTAACCAATATCACGTATTACTAAATGAGAAACCAAAAAATGAACTATGAGCTCAAAATTTCAAAAAAATTACCTTTGGGGAACAACTATCTTTGCTTGAATTAAGCTCGTACTCAAATTTGGATGGGTTGCGTCGGGTTGATTTATCAATACGCAATTTTTTTTCGGGACGACCTTTGGTAAAAATTTTGCATTGGCTCAATGAGAGAGTTACTCTCGGGGTGAGTAATCTCCCGCAATTTCATAAGCAATTGAACCCTTTTTTTTGCGTCGGACGGATCGAAAACAGCCCGCCATGCTTCCATTTCTTCCCCATCAGTCGGGAGATGTTCATCCTTTGTACAAATCATTGGCTCCATGCTCAAGTGCTTCCAATACGGGTCTATCCAGTCCAATGAGATGGGAGTGCGATTTATGACGTTCCATGAAGTTCGTGGGCGCAAGGTAATCCATGAGTGGTTCGGATATCGCAAGTACAAGACATAAACTCGTTCGGAAGCAACTCGAGTGATTTTTTAACCTCAAGTTTGAGTTGCTCAAGAGCGTACAACGACACACATCCTCGAAGTTCGCTGTATATCGTTACTTTGTAACTGTGTTGGTAAGTATTCTTGCTTTTCTCAAACAAGGCTTTGATTTCCGTATGTTGATGCATCAGTAGGTTGTCACTTGTCAATATAAGCCCAAATCTTTACAAATGTGCCCATACTATTTCCCAACTCTTTCTTCATTCGTGAGTGTGCACCCTCTATCCGGTTAGAAGTGTACGTTCCAAGATGCCTATGTTTGTTTGTCCAAGCCAAGACAATCATCTCTTTGTACGGATCCAACCACGAATGAGAGACATAAGTTAAAGCATCCGGGTAGTCAACAAAATTTATTTTCATAACATCCCATTCTTTATAAAATGACTCTTTTGTCTCGTGACCAACAAGATTTGCCCATTCCGACTCAAAATCTTTCCACTATCATTGTTTATTTTGAACATCTTCTTACAATTACTAAGAATGTTCTTGCTCACGTGTCATCGACACAAAAGTTGTTGACTGGAGGGATATACGATCTCTATAGCCTTCATCAAAGCCAACTCTCGATTTGTGACTATACAATTAGGTTTAGGACAACTTTCCATGACCTTCGCCAAGCTCTTCAAGGCCCATACGTAATTGTCTATGTTTTTCGCCCGAAGGTATGCAAAGGCAACATAGAACGTTTTATTCGTAGAAGTAATACCCACAATCTCTAGGAATGGGAGTCCGTATATGTTGGTTTTGTATGTGCAATCCATAACCAATACATACGGATAACTACATGCCAATTTAATGCACGTAGGGTGGGTCCACAACAAGTCCATTACCTCGCCGGTCTCCTCCAAATATCTGTGATACTCGAAGTAGTTATTTTCGGACAACTTCAACATCAACAATTGCATTTGAGTTCTACCAGCATTCTCTTTGAACTGGATCTTCTGACGAGCATTGTAAACCGTCTTAATTAAAGACGCATTTGTCGGATTCTTCAACTTTAGTGATGATAAGATTGCCTTTGGTTTCACCAATGCGTTTGACAAGTCTTCTACAAGTGCCATCTCTTCACTTGTTAATCTTCCAGCATATGAGTGGCCTTGAAAGTTTTCAAAATCTGAGTGGTTGTGACTACCACATTCAACTGTCAACACCCACCCAACTTCTTCATCATCCATGCCCATTTTTTGGCCCTTCAACTCAAACGGACACTCACATTTCTTTGACCCTGTTTGCCTTTTTCCCTTTCCTTTGTCGTCTTGACCGGGTACCTTTTTGCCACGATACACTCCCGCACGCTCGCACACAAGTACCACGTAGGGCCTTCTACGTCTATTTTTTCCCAGGTTTGAAGACTTTACTGTCATTATCATTCCTAGTCGCATACCAACTTCGCGCACCCATGTGACTAAATTGTCCCTTGTTGCAAACTACTCATGGGTGGTAAATTCATGTGAATAATCCAAAGCTAATTCCCTACATGCATTAGCTCTACTACACGCGCTAGGTACAAAACTCTGCAAGAAAAACCGGAAAATTGGTTACACAATTGTAACATTGCAAAATCGACACACCACTGTCGAAATATGCGCTTAATATCGACACCAGGATGTCGATAATTTCAATATAATTCGACAGTTAAAGAGTGTCGAATTATGTTAAAATTTTCGACACTACTGTGTCGATATTAAGCGCTTATTTCGACCTGTACACGTCGAATTTTTTGTACGTGAAATGAGGTGCGAAAAACGAGAAAAACGATCACAAAGTACAATATTTCTTACCTCTTTGTGTTCTTCGACCTTAGAATCCTCCATATTTATGTCTTGTGTATCCATAATGTCCTTCTTTTCAAGTTTTAGTAAGATTTGAGGGTTTTGTGTGATAAGGGTTTTGGAGAATATGGAAGATTTTTTTGTGGAAAAAAATGTGTAAAATGAGGGTGAAGAAGAAGATGTTGGTGTTTTGTTGGGGGAGTGAGTTCACTCTCGTTTTTCCTTTTTTTTTTTTTTTTTTTTTTGTATTTTTTTTTTTGGTCTTGCAATAGCAATTAGATTAATTTAAATTAATAATATCTAAATTATTATTGGGGTTATATTTGTAATTTCCAGTCTTGATCTTAGTAAATTTATTTATATTTTGGTCTTGCATGAAGTAAGGTCTTGCACTTAGTAATTTTCGTCTTGCAAATATTCGTTGCCTTTATTTATTTATTGGTCCACGAACTCAATATTGAAGACCACTCACAATCATCTTTAAATAAGGTTTTGGCCCGACAATCTCAACTAATTAAACTTCAGTCCAATCAATGAGGTATAAATGAAGGTGTTAACCACAAGTTTTTCGAGTCTGCAAAATATAATAAATACGGGACAAGAAAAATAGGGAACAAATAAATTTATTAATCAAACGAAAGCGGATTACAAATCTCCGTAATTCCCCTGATTCTTCTCTCCTATTCTAATTTTGATTCAAGGGCTTAAAAGCTTGTTCTTGAATCGAACATATGATTTCCTATCACGAACACCTCGAATTTAAATATGTTATGAATTCGAGGAATCGAACATATGATTTCCTATCACGAACACCTCGAATTCAAATATGTTATGAATTCGAGGCGGAGGATCGAGACGTGAGCTTGAGAGCTCGATATGTGTCTGTGTGAGTCTGATTTTTAGATGCACCAAAGATCTTCTTTTATAGGCACGAGCTAGGGTTAGGGTTTCTCGACTTGCAGAGTGGGCCGGACATTTTAAAGCCCAAATATATTATGAACTTTAATTTGATACCTAAATTAATAACCGATTTATTTTGGTTATTAATTAGTAATTTATCTCAAAATTTCGATGTCTACAAATGCCCCCACTTCTAGTCTCGGCGAAGAACATGTCGAATGAGAGACGAGACTTGAAGTACTCGAATCTATTTTCCACTTTTTTTTTCTTGAACCCCATTTCTTTCATTTTGGGTTTAATTACTAACTTGTTTCAATTTCAGGGACTTAATTGAAAAGTCGTTAAGGACCAAATTTCAATTTGAGTTTTATCCCACAATTTGGGGGATCGTCCGTATCTCCTTCACCGGCTTCACCCATCCCTTAAACTTTCAAACTCTCGCCGCCACTAGCCAAGACTTTTGCCGTTCATTCCTCTAACTTTCATCTACCCGCATCTCATGACTGTGGATCCGAAGCATCCATTTCGTGGCTCTCCAGCTAGTTCAGCGGCGTGCTTGAGGTGGCGATTTAACTCAGAGTGGTTTGGAGCGGCGGATTAGATGACAACTCCGGCAGCTGATTTAGGCGGCAAAGCGGGGAGGGCCAGCGCTTGGTGGACGTGAATTTGAGGTGATGGCTTTGAGAGGCCAGCGGTTTGCAGCGGTGGGAACATAAGATAACACCGTCGACTGCTTTGCGTGGGATGGCGTTTCCGGTCGGCGGCACTGTTGAGGCGGCGGATCTGAGCGGCGAACGGTTTGCGGCGGCCAGAACTTGAGATTACATCGTCGACTACTTTGTGCGGTGATGGCGTTTCCGATCGGCCTCCTTGATTTGATGTCAGTGGAAAGAAATGTTGACAACAACTGCGATACCATTGTTGTGTTGTCTCTCCCCATTTCGCTTCTCTTTGGTTCCGATTGGAAAAGAATGGATCTGCCATCCCCCCCCCCCCCCCCTTTTTTTTTCTTTTTTAACGGTCAATGGGCTATTGGCAACAATTTGAAATGATATTGGATTTAACGAATCTGAATGATTTTGATCAATTATTGTCGCTGAACTTGCCCCCAAGTCTAGGATTTGACCATCGGTAAGATCAACAACTCTACAAGGAAGACCTGGTTCTTCTTGAGAGCTCGACTTCGACATAGGAGAAAGAGATGAAGGGCGAAGATTGTCCCACTGGGCGTGCCAATTTGTTAACCACAAGTTTTTCGAGTCTGCAAAATATAATAAATACGGGACAAGAAAAATAGGGAACAAATAAATTTATTAATCAAACGAAAGCGGATTACAAATCTCCGTAATTCCCCTGATTCTTCTCTCCTATTCTAATTTTGATTCAAGGGCTTAAAAGCTTGTTCTTGAATCGAACATATGATTTCCTATCACGAACACCTCGAATTTAAATATGTTATGAATTCGAGGAATCGAACATATGATTTCCTATCACGAACACCTCGAATTCAAATATGTTATGAATTCGAGGCGGAGGCTCGAGACGTGAGCTTGAGAGCTCGATATGTGTCTGTGTGAGTCTGATTTTTAGATGCACCAAAGATCTTCTTTTATAGGCACGAGCTAGGGTTAGGGTTTCTCGACTTGCAGAGTGGGCCGGACATTTTAAAGCCCAAATATATTATGGACTTTAATTTGATACCTAAATTAATAACCGATTTATTTTGGTTATTAATTAGTAATTTATCTCAAAATTTCGATGTCTACAGAAGGTTTGAACTTATTGCTTAAAGCACATCCTGTTATTTGAGCAATACTACAACATGTATTCTCTGGACTATTTCCACTATCCGCACGTCTGACTTAAGCGTCAGAGGGGTTTCCGCCGAATCAACCCGGCGTAGTTTACGTGTTCTATGATCGCATGTATCTCAAGGTCATCAAACTCGTGAGCCAGTGATCCACTTTGCTCTTCCAGCTCATCCTACTTCAATACCCTAAGGTGATCTAACTTTAGTATCATCATAATGACGCCGTCTGTGGGAAGGCAGACAAGATCACGTAGCGCGTATGATGACCTTGAGACATCTGCTAATGGGGAGTTTGACACTACTAACAACCTCCCACTTTGTGGAGGCTTTGGCTTGTCACTTCTTCCTACTCGTGCTCGGGATCCACCACGAGATCCACGAAAAAAAACTATTTTTCGCATTTTTTGGCGTCTTCTCTGGCATCTCCCGATAGTGGCCCACCATTATGCAAGGTACCTGATGCCTCCGAATCCAAACCTCCCAGTGGTTTTTCTGCTTTTTATCGTCTTCTGCAACGATGGAGGCGATGAGGGCTGGAGTTTAGTAATTTTGCTAGGGTTGCTAAGATTCTAGAATTTGCAAAAGAAGAATCGGCTGGTGTGAAACTGGCAAGGAGAAGTTGGCGGTGGAGGGGACGAGAAGAGCGGAGGAGGCGGGTGGTGGAAGGAAGGGGCGGCGGCGTATGAAGATGTGATTGTCGAAAGTAGTGTTGTGAGTATGGGGTGGTGGTGATTTCAATGGGTGAGACGCAATTTTCTCTCTTTTCTTTTCTTTTTTTTTTCCATAGAAAAATGAGTTTTTTTTTCTTTATTTAAGAAATTTTAAAAATTGCGATTTGATCCAAAGTTTTGGATTAATTATATTTAATTCCAATTCGATTTTATGTTTGGGAAAATTGCAATTCAGTCCCCTAATTTAAGTTTATAAGTTTAGTAAAATTGCAATTTGGCCTCTATTATATATTAGTTCTAATTTTATGTTATTAATTGAAGGGTAATATAGTCACTTTCTTTTAGTCAACATATTTATTTCCACTAGGGGCCGTGAACTAAATTAAATGCAACTAGCAACATAGGGGGTTAATTGCTAATTGTTTTAATATGAGGGTTTTTTTAGCCATTACAACTTACAAATGGGGGTTTGTGCAAATAACTCTACAAATAAATTTCTAATTAATTACTATATTATTGCAACAAGTACACTAGCTACTCAAAATATTACAATGATAGATGATATAATTTAACTGAAATGCTAAATCCCACACGGAAATTACTAAATCATGCACATAATAAAAAAAATTTCTCTCTCTAAAATCCCAAACGTGTCTATCTTTTTCTCTCCCCAAACAAGTTCTTCTTTTCCCCTCACGCTTGTAAAAAAAATCATAAAACTAGTACAATAATCCGAGAATCGAACTTGAAGAAAATCTTCTCTAATTTATTCTACAATCAAGGTTATCATTTTATCTCAAATTTATTCTTCGAATTAAGAGGGTTATTTTTTTTTTGGGTGGAGGCACGCCTCGCCTGAGATTGCAGCACCATAAGTTTTTTTTTTTTTTTTAAATGAATTCAATTACTTTATTTGTTATGGAAGGTGGTATAGGGTGATAGAGAGAGAGCTGTGCCTGCCATGAGATTGACGTCCATGGCAGGCCAGCAGCGTGTGTGGTATTTTCTTTGGGGTGGGGGGTGGGGCGGCTGGGTTAGAAGCAATAGATTTGTTTGTTTGTTTTTTTTTTTTTTTTTTTTAATTCAATTCAATTTAATTATTTCTTAAATATTGTAACAAATATTTAATGTTAATAAAATTTTAACAAATTTTAATACTTTATAAATAGTGAATAAATGTTAAAAATATTTTCGAATTAAATAATTAAAATTTTAATAAATATTGAATACATGTTCAATAAATATTTAATAATTAATAAATATT
>NW_012193251.1:2131519-2203078 GCF_000504015.1 Erythranthe guttata | reverse complement strand
TCTCTATCGTCGTTCTCGCTGAGAAAGATATCCAATTGGGTGTCGTCCTCTATCGTCGTTCTTTTTGGATTTCTTGCATTTTGCTGCAAAACTCTGAAGAGAGTGAAGACTTTGTGAAAATTCCTGTTATATATACCCGCATGCCGATGGCAGCGGTTATGGAGGTGGTGGTCGCGGTTGAGATGGTCGATTGTGGCGGTAGTAGTAGCGGTGGCTAGATAGGAGGCGGTTGCATCAACCTAGGGTTGTTTGATGGCTAGAGTTTAGTGGGCGGTTAGGATTTGGTAGAAAGAGTTTGACGGGGCTGGAGTTGAACTGGGTACTAGGATTTGGCAGCAATTTGAAGTTGAATTGGGTGCTAGGGTTTGGCAGCGGTACCTGGGAGTTGATAGAGGTTTGGCAACGGCTGAGAGTTGTTAGCCGCTATGGTTTGACAACGGCCGAGAGTTGTTAGTTGTTCGGGTTCGGAATAGTACATTGTAGTACAACATAGTTTAATTTGTCGTAATAAACCATAGTCTACTACGTACGGTGTGTTGTATTATATTGTATATGAGGCAGATGATGTGCGACCACATGAAGTGAGATTCAGGATTTAGATGCCAACAAGTGACAATAATAACTATGAGTGACTATAAATAAATGACTATAGTGATCGACATAAAATAAAATAATTTAAAAAATATGTAAATTAACTATTAAAAAATTTAAAAAAATTATATATTTTCCGTAATTTTCAATATTATGTGGGAAAAAAATATAAGTCTTTTTAAATAGTGTAAAAAATGCTAAAAAAAAAAAAAAAAAAAAAAAGAAGAGAAACGGGTTTTCTAAAGAAAAAAAATAACAAAAATGTTCGATGCAAAAATAATTGTTGAGTGCCTGAACCTCTGTAGCAACTCCAAAAATTAGGGTATCGTCGGCAAAGCACAAGTTAGATATTTCTAGGGCCGTTGGTGCCACTCGAACCCCTCTTAACTCGCCTCCTTCTGTTGCTTTCGCGATCAACGCAATAAGAACTTCGGCACAGCAAATAACATAAATCTAGTTTAATTACCATGCCCATTATTATTATGTAACTTCAGTTTGATATATTAATTCAATGCCATTTTATATAGTTTCTTTAAGAAAGATTTTGTTTTGATACTTAATTAAAATGAGCTATTTTGAATTAATCGTTATCTAATTTTCGAATTCCGCCGAATCTGATCCAAATAATCTTTTTTTAATCTTGGGATGCTGCATTTCATTGTTGTCAAATATGAAGATTGAGAGGAAGAACTAATTAATATGATATGAAACGGGAGAATTACACTTTTGGCCCCTACCCTCATATTTGGCACGATTTCACTTTTGGCCCCGGCCCCATTATTCCAAAGTGAACAAAGTTCACCTATAAGTTTCAATTTTAAACACTTTTGGTCCCCACCGTTACATGTCCGTTAGCAAGTAACAGAAAACACTATTTTAGGGTGAAAATTGAAATTTTAAAATCTTTTAAGACCGAAAATAATTATAAATTTAAAATAGACTACTTGCAATTTTTAATAATAAAAAAAGAAAATAACGAAACAAATTATTACATACACAGCTGAACTGCAGTGGAACTGTACAAACGTCAAAGTATATAGATACGCACTAATTAATTAATCATTAATTAATTATGATGCAGGAATTACTTTTCCCCTGTTGAAGTGGTTCTTGACGGCGTTAACAGAAGACTTAACGGCTTTAAGAATAGTTTTGCCCATCATTGTAGAAACATGCACCTTTCTTTTCGGAAAAACGCTGCCGTTTTTAGCATATCTGCTGTACATAATAACGGAACCCATCTACTGTGTGTTTTGTGTGTGTAATTTATATATAATATGTATATTTGATCCCTTGTTTTTTGTTTGAGTTTATGTTTGTGTAATGATATAAGAATATGTTGAGATAATATATAGGTATTTATATATAGATACACAGACGTGTATTGGGTGGTGACTTGTTCATGCATGGAGAATGGAGAGAGAAGTTGACTTGTTCAATAAACGTTGACTTAGTCAACGGAAACGCGGACCCAATTGATTTGGGGAGAAAAAAATAGTGTAATTAATTATTTTTCAATTAATTAATTAAGAGTGATGAAATGGTAAAATAAAAAGGGGAAATTAGTGATAACCCCCTAATTTTGAAAATATATATGAGGAGGTCCAATAAATTTTTCTTTCCTAGTCAAAAACCCAAATTCGGATCTTAATTAAGGAGACCCCCCTGGATAACTTAAAATACCAGTTTTACCCTTTCACTATATGAAATAAGTACAAACCCTAGCCACCCACGTCATTTCAAATCACAACCACCCACACTCTGCTCTTTCTCTCTCTAGATATTTTTCTCTTGATGCTTTCTTCTTCCTCCCATATTCATTTATTTCCCCTTATTCAGCTCCCTCTCTCTCTCTCTCTCTCTCTTCAGCCTTTCCTCACCGTCGATCCGCCTTGGAGCATCCACCACGGGATCTAACGTCTCTCCTCTGTCGCCGCTGCACCGCTCCAGACGTTTCTCCTCTATCGCCGTGACATCCTCTGTTCTTCCATCGCCCCCCATCGCTCTTCAGCCACTGGTCCTCCGGCGATGTCCTCTATCTTCGCTCATTTAACACGGCGGAGATTGAAATAGGTATTTTTTTATATGATTTGATTTCGGATATGATACATAGGTGTTTCGTATATATGATTTGATTTTTAAGTTTTCGTTTTTTTACACTGTGTTGTGTTTAATTTTTATTTTTTGATTTTCATTTTTACACGTATTCAATGGGGTACAGTGATGTGTTTTTGAAAATGTTAAGCTCATCTTTTATTGAATTTAAATGTTGGGCTGGTCTTATATTTCAACGATAAAGAAAGCTACTAAGAAAGCTTTTGAAGAGATGGATCTGTGCAAAATGATAAAGAAACTATTTGTATTAAATTATTTGTTCAACGATATGCATGATTTTGACTTTTATTTGTGTTCTCGGGTGTTTCTTGTCTTCACGATGGAAGTGGAATGGTTTTTAGATTTGGGTGGTACAATTTTTTCACCAATTTAATTGTGAAGTTTTTTGTTGAACAATGTTTTTTTTTTTTTTTTTTGTGTGTGTGTTGTTGTTTTACAATGTTTTGATATACAGTGCGGTTTTGCTGCTGACTGTGAATTAAACCAGTAAATATTAGGTGTAGAAACTTCTGTTTAAACTTAGATTTGCTACGAATTTTACTATATAACTGCAGTCATATGTTGTCACATGTAGTCACATTTAGTAATATTTAACAGCAGTCATATGTAGTCACATTTAGTAACATATGGACCTGTAGTACACTCATGTAGTCATTTGAACTCGACTCTGATTATTTGATTCTTCGACTCAACTGATATGTTGTTTTAACTGGATCTACATTTTTTTATAAAAAGAGATCTACTAAGTTTTTTAAAATATGTGTATAATTAATATTGTTGTTCACTTTTTTTTATACCTAGGAGTATATGTAGATTCGTATGAGAATATTTTGTTGGTAATATGATATTGATATTTTATTTATCGAGAATGAAATAGGTGACTACTTTTACGTGTGTTTCAACTATTATTTTATCTATGGTGTTCCACTTCAACTTGCTTTGATCTTTGACCTTTGGTTATACGAAGAATAATGACTAGCATACTCTGTTTGTAATTTGATTTTGATAATATAAGTTGTCTCGTGTCGCCTGGAGAACAAAGTCAAACTTGAAGGGACAAATAAAGTTACATACATGTATATAGTCACAACTCACATGTGGCCATATACATGTAGTCATATATAGTCATGTGTAGTAACATACATTAATATATGGTGTAGTCACATATAGTAATATATAGTCACGTGTAGTAACATACAGTAATATATGGTGTAGTCACATATAGTAATATATAGTCACGTGTAGTAATATATAGTAATATACGGTGTAGTAATAAAAAAAGTAATATATAGTTATATATACTATGTAGTCATGTAGTCATATGTAGTCATGTATGAGTTATGTGGGGAGTATCTATGTATACCAGTAGGTGATAGTGCGTGTGTGCATATTTAAATTTGAAGCAAAATTCGTTGTTTGTTTAACTCTTTTTCTTTTTTCACAGGTCTTGGTGTTTGAACTACTATGTAGTAAGTTTTTTCACAGGTCTTGGTGTTTGAACTACTATGTAGTAAGTTTTTGCGGAGTGGATTGTGTTCGTTGTTCAAAACAAGCGGTTCTCGTGTTGACAATTGCGATTTGAGTCAAATTTAGTCGTATAGATAACTGTAGTTATGTATAGTTCTATGTAGTTATATATATTTATATACAAGCTATGTGTTTTTCTGATGAATAGTGATCTTGATGATTGTGTTTTTTTTTTCACTTTTTTGTTAGGCATTAAATTTTTTATAATACCAAGAATCAAATTTTGAATTTTTTTATTGGTATAGATGAATTTTTATATATATAATCAACGGTTTTTATAATCGATCGACCATAATTTTGGGGTAAAAAAACAGTACATGACTACATATAACTATACATGACTGTGGTATACTATAGTCATGTATAGTCAATTTCAATGCAGTAAATTAAAAATTAAAAAATAAAATTTAAATAATTAAAAATTAAAAAAATATTAAAAAAATTAAAAAAATTAAAAAAATTAAAAAAAAAAAGTTAAGAAAACAAAATTAAAAAAATTAAAAATTAAAAATAATTAAAAAATAAAAAATTAAATTAAATTAAAAAAATTAAAAAAATACAAGAAAGGGTGCGTATGAAATAATAATAATAAAATAAAAATTTATAATTTTTTATTAAAAAAATTGAAAAAATGATAAATGCAGGTCTAAAAGTGTGGAGTGCAGTTAGCTATAATGCTGAATGGCGAATGCTGGGGTGAAATACTGAATGCAGTTTGCTGAAAATAGCAATTAAGGGCACAATAGTACTTTTGCCTCTTCAGGGGTGTATCTCAAAGAAAGAATTTTAGGGGTGGACTTATCCCTATATATTTTCCATTATAGGGTTGTATATCAAATGACCCCAAATAAAAAATAGTGTAATTAATGTTTTATTGGTATTGTAAAATGACAAATAATTTGGGATAAATTTCAAATAAATCCAACCCATTCAAACTTATTTGCAAATAAGGAAAATCCTTTCATATATACCAAAATTACCCCCAATCATTGAAACCCAATTCAACTCCAATTTCATGATTTACACCCCAATTTAGCCAAATTTTATCAATTAACCAATTTTAACCCTAATTTTAATTTTGACCCCAATTTTAACCCTAATTCTTATCAATTCCACCAATTATGCTCTAACTTCCTTAATATTACACATTGACCCCGGATTTAAACAAATATATCACATCAACCCCCCAATTTTTTTTTTTAGAAAATATTTTTATTTCTGAAATGTTTTTTTTCCGGCCAGATTCCGGCGTTGACTTTTTTTTTTTTTTATATAATTTTGTTTTTTCTTAAAAAAAAATTTAATTAATATTACTGTCTTGGCTGCTAAATTACTGTCTCTGGCAGTTATTTAACTGCCGGAGACAGTAATTTAG
This sequence comes from Erythranthe guttata, assembly GCF_000504015.1. The sequence continues at coordinate 2,197,470 of NW_012193251.1, read as the reverse complement.
CTGTTAATTGACTTTTTTTTTTCTTCAAAAATATTTTAATTAATATTACTGTATCTTGCTAAATTCTGTCTCCAACAGTTATTTAACTGTTGGAGACAGTGATTTAACTGTTAATTGACTTTTTTATTCTTAAAAAAAATATTTTTAATTAATATTACTGTATTCGTTTGCTAAATTACTGTCTCCAGCAGTTATTTAACTGCCGGAGACAGTAATTTAGCTGTTAATTGAATTTTTTTTTTCTTCAAAAATATTTTAATTAATATTTACTGTATTCGTTGCTAAATTACTGTCTCCAGCAGTTATTTAACTGTTGGAGACAGTGATTTAACTGTTAATTGACTTTTTTATTCTTAAAAAAAATATTTCTAATTAATATTACTGTATTCGTTTGCTAAATTACTGTCTCCAGCAGTTATTTAACTGTCGGAGACAGTAATTTAACTGTTAATTGACTTTTTTTTCATTTTTTTTCTTAAAAAAATATTTTAATTAATAGTACTGCCTTAGATGCTAAATTACTGTCTTCAACAGTAATTTAACTGTCTTAGACAATAATATTAATAATATTACTGTTCGGAAAAATAATATTCATAATATTACTGTTCGGAAAAATAATATTCATAATATTACTGTCCCAAACAGTAATATTACTGTCTGAGACAGTAATTTAGTAGCTAAAACAGTAATATTAATTAAAATATTTTTTTCTTCTAAGAAAAAAAAAATCAAAAAAAAAAAAAAAAAAAAAAAGTCAACGCCGGAGACCGGCGGTCAACGGTGGTTGACCGGCCGGAAAAAAATTCAGGAAAAAAAAAGTTTTCAAAAAAAAAAAAAAAAAAAAAAAAGTCAACGCCGGAGACCGGCGGTCTCTGGCGGTCAACGCCGGAAATCTGGCCGGAATCTGAATATTTCAGAAAAAAAAATTATTTTCTGAAAAAAAAAAAATTTTGGTTGTTAATGTGATATATTTGTTTAAATATGGGGTCAATGTGTAATATTAAGGAAGTTAGAGCATAATGGGTGGAATTGATAAGAATTATATTGTTGAGGGTATTTTAGACTAAAGACATGGGGATGGGCTTAATTGAGAGACTGTTTTTTTTGTGGACCAAAATGCATTTAAGTCCTATGTGATGGGCCTTTTTGCTATTCGCCCTATTTTTAAACACATATATTTTGTTGTCGATTTATATTTTATAATTCATATATGATCTCATTGGCCGTGAGCAACTTGTGATTAGTACAAATTATTTATTTATTTATTTATTGAGAAAAGGAGTATAAATAATTTATTGGGTAAATGGCATTTGACCCCTGTGGTTTGAACATTTTGCACATAATCCGCTTGTCTGATAAAATTAGGCACATAACCCCTTTGTAGTTTTGCACATGATCCCATTATGGTATCTAATTAGGCACATAACTCCCTCATGGTTTTAACATTTTGCTCGTGACCCCCTTATGTATGAAATTAACACATATTATTGAGTTTTTTTTTTTTTTTATAGCAAATATTTTTTATTTATTTAATTTTCATTTCAACTTTAGAAAAATATTTATTTAGATTTTTCCAAAAGAATAAAAAAAATAAAAACTTTGTTTCTTAAAAAAATTATAGTTCGATAACAGCTATAATATAAATACTATATAGAAAATAGTAATATAATAATCATAATTAATGATATTATTAAAGATTTTCAAATTGATTTTTAAAATTGAATAAACTTTAGGGGTGATTTAGTCTTTTCCAGTTTTCTATTCAAGAGGGTTATGTGCTAATTTCATACTATAACGAGGTTATGTGCAAAATGTCAAAACCACAAGGGGGTTATTTGCCTAATTTCATAACCTAAGGAGGTCATGTGGAAAATGTCAAAACCACAAGGGGGTTATGTGCTTAATTTCATCCCCATAAGGGGTCATGTGCAAAATATTCAAACCAAAAGGGGTTAAGTGCTATTTACCCTTATTTATTTAATACACTAGGCATTAATTATTTATTTATTTAGTGGGCTGGACTAGTTACTCAACAAACCCTAAATTAAATGGGTTGGATCTTTAGTATCATGGGCCACAGTGCTTGTTGATTCATATTTTCTTTTGGTAGTTGTACAAATCGGAATAGAATTTTTGAATTTTGTCGATTTTAATTTGAAGAAAAAAAAAATCAATTCTAGAATATTTTTTTTCATTTTTATTTCAAAATACCAATATATCCAAAAATTCCACAATGTATCCGAAATTCATAAATCTGATACTATTTCGGAAAATTCCAAAATTATTATATATAAAAAAAAAGATTTCTTAATTATTAATTTGGGACGAATTATTAGGTTTTGAATTTTTGAAATTGTATTTGGAAGTCATTTTCTACATCAGAAAAAATCGATTTTTAGATCTTTTCGAAAAGACTTATTTTGATATATAGCTTTAAAAGCACAAATTTTAAAGTAAACAAAAGCAAAAGTGCACTCGTAAATATTAAAAAATATATTTTTAAATAAATAAAGAAAAAGAAACTCATAATTTATTTTCGAAAGTTTTTGCAAATACCATATTAGGTGTAACCGATATATTGTTAATTCAAAACTCATTGACATTTAAATTATTCAAGAAGTTTAAGTTGAGTGTGTGCTTAAACATGTTAGATTGTGAATGATTTCTAATTAAATTATTTTGGACCACCTTAACTACTTCTCCATATCAACTTTATATATATATACATATATAAGTTTACTCAAAGAAGATATAAATACATTAGTACATAGGGGCTCTTTGAGGAAACTCCCTCATTATTTTTTTTAATGGAGAGAGGTCCAAAATATTTCTGTCCATTTGAGAAAAGTTCACATTCATTTTGAGCTAATGTGTTTTCCAGCTTTGCCCCCGCCAGCCACATCAGCACTGGGTCACGCGCTCAGCAATTTTTTCTTTTTTGTTTTTCTGTTTTTTTTCCCTTCTTTTCTGTACCAGTTTTCTTAATCGACCATGGAGCATAGTCGATTAGCCTTAATCGACTATGCTTCATAGTCGATTAAGGAAATTCTTTAAATTTTTTTTTCTATTTGAGTATATTATTCAACTATGATGAATCATAGTCGATCAAAAGTCTACTACTAAAAATAACAAAACAAAACTGCAAAAAAATGCAAAATCAACTATATTTTACAAAAAAAAAAATATAAGAACATTATAATTGATTTATACAATTGGAATTAATTAAAAAAAAATGGAATCGATCAACTTTAATCCACTACCAGAGCATAGTCGATTAAGAATCTGCTACTAAAAATAACAAATCACAACTGCGAAAAAATGCAAAATCAACTATATATATTACAAAAAAAAAATATACAAGCATTATAAATGATTTATACAATTAGAATCAATAAACAAAAAATCCAAGAAAAAAAAAATTGGAGTCAATGAACCTTAATCGACTACTAGAGGATAGTCGATTAGCTTAATCGACTATGAACATGTACATAGTCGATTAAGGTTTTAGCCTGCGCGAAATTCTCTACAGGCGCCGTCATCCGCCCAGTCCACCAAAAAACCCTAAATCTGTCTCCCCATCGTCACCACACCGCCGCCACAACACACCGTCACCACCTTACTTTGATATTATGACAGTTTTTTTTTTTACAAATAAATAAAATAAAATCACAACTCGCACCACCAACCAAATTAGAATCACCACCCATCACAATCCGATTCCAATCGACAATTTTACCTCTTTTCGCCACCGATGAAGCAATCGTGGCATTCGAACTCAGAAATCGCTATCAAAATCATCATCATCTTTATGGATTTTGTTAAGATCTGCAACGACGGCGACGGCGATGGCGAGACGACAACTGCAACGACAAAGACGGCTTCAACGAAATTGGCATCGTTATTCTGGCGGTGATGTCGGTGGTTGGTTCTTCATCTTCCGATAAGAGAAAATGAGAGAAAAGTATAAAAGAGAGAAAAAAAAAAGTAGAGAAGATACGCGAGAGAATAGATGGAAAAGAGAAAATAAAATTATGATTTTGAAAAAGTATAGTAGACAATTAAGGGTAATTTTGGAATTATGAAAATATCACTTTGGTGGATATTAGCTAAGGGGGTTTTCTCTAATTATTTTTTGGAGGGGGTGTTTCCTTAATTCATTTTCCTAGATAGGAATTCTTGTTAATTATCCCTAGTATATAATATATTATTTGTATAAAATCTTGGTCGAATAAAGAGAAATGGACGTGCCAACTTATATGAAATGCGATAAAAGTGATAAAAGTGTTCGTGTGACTATAATTAATATAATTGTTACAAATAAAAAGACTATAATTAATAATAATAAGCATTTTATCAACTAATACACTTACTTGATTATTGATGGTTTGTGATGCACACGTACATACAAATCAATTTGTTACTTTACTTTATTGTCTATAAAAAAAGAAAAGAAAAATATATAAAATTTTCGTTTTGATACTTTCATTTGTCTTCATTTGATTTTTTTTTTAAAAATTAAAAAATTATGGACTTTGCATCCTCGGAAAAACTTAGTAACAGTTTGCACTGGTAAAACACAATAAATCATTCACAATACACCTCGTATTGAATTTTTAGAAATTAATAAGGATATTTTCTTCTTAACACTGGATTTTTTCGATGAAAAAAAACGAATCGCACCTAATGACTTCAAAATTAGTTTTTATAAAACAAAATAAATTATTTTCAAATATTTTCTCAACAATTTGTCAAAGAGACAGGTCTTTTACATGAATCAGTAAAATAAATTGTTCTAATTAATTATGGTAATTTTTGTTTAATATGTTTTTATTAATTGTGCAATGCCGAGTTAAAAGACCCTACATGAAAATGCAAAATAGGCAACGATTTCTTTATCGACGAAATTAATTTGGTTGCCAATAGTTATATTTTAGCAACAAAATAGTATTTGGGGCTAAAGATTAACGTTTTTGTAATAAAAAAATTTTGTTGCCTTTGAATCTCATAGGCAACAAAAAATAGTGTTGTGAATAGTATTGTTGATATTTCGCAACGAATTTAATTAAAGACAACAACTTTATTTGTTGCAAAAAAGTATTCCTTTTCGCTACGATATAAAATTGAAAATTGTAGTGAATACATTTACAATAGCAACAAATTTATTTTGTCACCAATACAAAAGAGTTTTTTTTTTCTAGAAAAAAAATCCTTCAACCATTTTCGTTTATAAATTCCAACAAATATTTCACAAGTTATATCGATCGGATGTTGAGAAAAAAAATGAGAATTTTTTTTTTTTTGTGAGAATGATTTATCTTCAAATCAATTTAGTGAGTAATTCTTTAAATTTGCACTTTGTACGTTAAATAATTGCAGCAGACGCCTCAGGAGGATCTTGTTGGCTACGTGATCTGGTTTGCATCGTTCCCACAGACGGCGCCAAAATGATGATGCTAATTACTTAGATCACCTGGGGTAGTGTAGAAAAGGAACTGGGAGAGCAAAGCAGATCAGTAGCTTGACAACTTGATGATCCTGAGGTACCTGCGATCATAGAACACATGAACTAAGCCGGGGGTTGATCCGGCGGAAACCCCTCCGACGCTCAAGTTAGACGTACTGATCATAGAAATAGTCCAGAGAATACGTATTGTAGTATTGCTCAGTTAATAGGGCGTACCTTAAGGAATGAGTTCAAACCTTTATTTATAACTTAGTTGAGATTGTAGGGCCCAAACCTTACTTGAAGGTGATTGGGCCTTGGTGATAATGGTCTTAGATATTGGGCTCGTGGCCCAATAGGTAAAGAAATTGTAGGCTCATTTGGCTGGCCCAATTAGGCATATCAATATGTTATATTAAAGATCTTCTTTTCTTTAGACTCCAATATAAATAAATAAATAAATACACATGATACTTTTTGCTGCGTGAATTATTGTAATAATATACCTAGTCTACAATTCACCCCATAGAACATGCAATAAATCTCTTAAAATCAATTATCTAATAAGAGTCATTTTGCCCTCTATGAATACTTTGACCTAAAAACCATATTATTATACTTTAATTAAAATTGATGCCCTTTTTTTATTATAACAATTTTGCAAACATTAATTAACATGCGAGATAAAAAAAAAATTATTGTTTTTTAATTTTAAAACGAATTTTAAACACGAATTGGGGGGCCAAAGGGAACATGTGGGGGCCAAAAAGTCAAAACATCAAAAAGGAGCGTGTCAGCATGAGGAGGACACGTGCCAAGCTGGGTATGGACACGCGCACGTGTCACGACAAAGGTTGACTCTCCCTCAAATCGCGTGACGGACAAATCTAGGTCCGGCATGAATCGAACCTCTCTCCCCCACCTTGTTTCATGCCAACCTCTCTACACTATGAAATGTATAATATAATGTTTGCTTCCATGCACATGTAAATATCACTTTTTTTCGAGTTTAAATATTTGGAAAAAATCGCCCGACTCACTGAGTCGGTGGAACAATAGAAAATAGTGTCGTATTTAACTATAGTGTGAATTTTCTTGAATTTGTCGCACATGAACTGTTAATCTAATGTAATTTTTGCGCGATTTATTGCACGAATGTAGAATTTCTTCAGTACACTATCTAGTAATTACGGGTTCGATCCCAGGTCAAAAATAATAAAGTAAAATGGAGGGACTCACTATTTTAAAAATTATTTCTCTATTTTTCGAAAATATGTATCATATATACACATATACATATAATGCATTTAATTATATATATAAATGAGTTAGGTTTTCAATCGGGCGAGTTTGAAAATAAGAAATCGAGACTCACCCCAACTCATTTACAACTTGTTAATTATATTGCCTCATTGTGTCAACATTTTTTGTTAATTTTCTGAGTTGGAGAAAATACGGCTCAATTTTTTTATTTACCTTAAATTCATATTTGTTTGAATAAATTAAATCTAAATATTACTAATCTAGAAAACAAACTTCAATCTTCTTGCTTGTAAAAGAATAATTTTAGAATATTCGAAAAAAAATATTAAAAAAAAAATCTAAATAGCAAAAATTATGTAAAGAGCGTTACGCCCACGCTCCTCCATAACGCTGGGTTGAGCTATTCATACCAAAAAAAATCCGGTGCGACTACGTCCACGCTCCTCCGAAGACTCAACCAATCCTACGCAAAAAACATCTACCGACGTGTCACTCTCCCATTGGTCCAACTATCCTCTTCCCAGACAAAAAATATTATGAACGATACCAAACAATAAACTAGGGGCTCGCGCCACAGACCCCGTTTTTGGTACAACGTCAAAATCAAATTATTTAAATTAGGGTAAATTACAACCACCCCATAAGGTATGGTCAATTTATGAAAGAACCCCTCTTGTTTGGATAATTACATCTACCCCTCAACTATGATTTTTTCTTACACTTCCACCCTTATGGTGTCAAATTCAACATAATCATCTATATTTCGTGAAATGTGCTCTAGTTTGTACTCGTTCTGTGTAAAAATACAATTTCTGATGCACCACAATCTGATATTTACAAGCTTAAAAACACATATTATGATTATCTTGCTTCAAAGTGTGGAGTTCGAATAGAATAAAACGAGTACAAAAATGATAATAATCCCGAAAATTCCACTAAATTTAAAACCACAAGGATGGGCTTGTAAAAATATTAATAGTTAAGGGGTGTGGTTTGTAATTATCCAAACAAGTAGAGGTTTTTTGTAATTTGACAATACCTCAGGAGTGATTGTAATTTATCCTTTAAATTAATATTTATTTATTTATTCAATTAATTAATTAATTAATTAATTTAATTAATTAATTGAAGGTTTGAAAACTACAATGAAGCCAAAAAAACCCAGAGAGAGGAGAAGAAACCCCATTAAATTGAGACCGAATTCCGTTCTCGAGCTTCCCCTTTTCTCGCTTCTCTCTCGCCATTGATGAAAGGTGGTAGTGTTCGTGGTGGCGCGTCTATTGATGGGCGGCGGAGAATCAGAGAAGGAGGAGGAGGAGGAGGAGGATTGGCCGGCGCCACGTGTCACCGGAGCCAGACTAGTTGACGCGCCCGTTCTTTTCTTCGTCGCCACCCATAAAGCTTTCCGTGGCGAGCTGTCGTCGCTCCACCGTGCGGCGGCGGAGGCGGCTGTTGGCGGTGCCGTCCGCCGTGAACTCGTCGTTGACCTCCGCCGGAGGTTGCAGTTTATGAAGCTCGTTTTCAACTACCATTGCTCTGCTGAAGATGAGGTAATTAGTCACCAACTCCACAATTACCAAATCACTATATATAATAAATGATTATTATTATTATTTCTTATTTTTAATAAATAAAATCAGAATTTTTGTTCTTGATTGTTGATTGTTAGAACAGTGCGTTGACCAATCTTTCTTCATCTCTGGTTTATTAAATCTAGTTTGCTTATTTGAATCTAGGCATATATATATCCTTGTAAGATTTTTATCAATTACTTTGTTTGAATTAAACTAATTAATTAATATTCGTAAAATCGGTATAACTGCTCATGTAATAATAATAGATGATGTTCAAATCTAATCTTGAAACTGCAACAGGTAATATTTCTTGCATTAGATGCACACGTAAAGAATGTGGTCCCCACGTATTCGCTCGAACATAAATGTATCGAAGATAACTTCAGTTCCGTTTTCCGTCACTTGGATCGCGTGATAAACAACGACGAAGATGCTCAGATGTTTCAAGAGCTTCTGTTCTCCATAGGCACTGTCCAAACCATGATTTGTCAGCACATGCATAAAGAAGAGGAACAGGTAATTACGTTTTAGTGTAGTAATTTTCGTTAAGCCAAACGAATAAAAAATTGCGTAATTACGTTTTTTTCTCGACAGGTTTTCCCTTTGGTGATGAAGAAATTCGATCCCGAGCAGCAATCTCAGCTCGTGTGGCAGTACATATGCAGTGTCCCGACTGTACTGCTTGAGGAATTTTTCCCGTGGATGACTCTGTACCTTACTAAAGACGAAAAACTCGATCTTATTCATTGCATAAACCTCATCCTACCTAAAGAAAGATTACTTCAAGAGGTGACTACTATATATATATATATATATATATATATATATATATATATATATATAGGTATGTATTTATTTATATATGGTTAATTTTTTTTTTTGGAATTAATTGTGAAAATCGAATCTCCATAGGTGTTTGTTTCTTGGATTCAGCGAGAAGAGAGTTCTTACAAAGCGGAAAATATATATAGAAAGGGGTGTGAGCTTTTAAATCTACTGTCGGATTCCAAGTTGATTGCACCTCAAATTCACGGTGAATTAGGACAGCAACTCGATAAAGTGTGTTGGGTCCCGATCAAGGGTGTTTATCTTTGGCATGCTGCTCTAAGAAGAGATTTCGATCAAATTTTAGAGGAATTATATGAAATGAGAAGCTCCGACTGTTTTTCAAGCTTGTCTTCGGTCGTTGTTCAGATTAAGTTTATTGCAGATGCTATCATCTTCTATAGGTAACCTCATTCATCCCCCAATCGTATTTGCCGCAAAAAAAAAAAAAAAAACAAAAAAAAAACCGTGACGCTTGTTGATATTTTCCTCTCGTGTTTTTTTTTTTAATTTTATTACAGCAATTTGTTGGACAAATTCTTTTACCAATTTCTCGACATAGCCAAGAGCAGCGTATCGTCTTGCAGCCCACTAATCGATGAATATCAGATTAAATGTCTTCGAAGTTTGCTATACTACAAATGTCAAAATTTGTCACAGCTGGAGATGTTTTGTCAAGAACTCGAATCCTTTGTAAACGGGCTCGCCGGAAAACTGGCATTTCTCGAAACCGAGGTATAATATAAAGATTCCATTTTTTATTTTGGTGCAAAAACGGAAGACATGTTTTCTTGAAGAAAATTTCCTTGTCTCAATTTTGGGGTCGCATGGAATTTTTACGTTCACAAACCCTCGATTTTCGCTCTGTAATTTATTAACTCGGTAACTTTATTTTCCATTTTCTTTTTTTTGTGCAGATTTTTCCGTCTATTATCGAGACTTGCACAGCCGAGACACAGCTGTGGCTGCTCTACACAAGCCTTAGTACAATGCCACTTGGCATGCTAAAATGCACCGTTTCTTGGTTCTCTGCTCACTTAACCGATAACCAATCGAACTGCATCTTAAACAACGTGAAAATGGGATGTCATTCAATCAGTAACTCTTTCACATCTCTATTACATGAATGGGTCCGCATAGCTCGTTCGGGCAAAATCTCCACCGAAAAATTCAGACATAATCTCATCGAAACATTCAATGGTAGAACCTTTTACTTGTCCGAACAAAATCGTACTATAATATTGTCCGATCACAAAAGGGCATCTTCTAGTAATGGAATGAATCTTCACACATTTTATAAAACAATGCCGCCCCTTCAAACAAATCCCGTTATATCTGATAATGATGCTACTTTTCTGAAGCTCGATTCTAGACCAATGGACCTTGTCTTTTATATTCATAGAGCCCTCGAAGAAGATCTGAAATACCTCGCCAGCTTGTCCGCTAAGCTGTCTGAAAACCCCGGACTTTTTCCCGAGTTCAAGAATCGTTTCGACATTTTTCACAAGATTTATCAAATTCACAGCAACTCAGAAGACGAAATTGCTTTCCCAGCTCTCGAATCGAAGGGGGCGCTTAGAAATATAAGCCACTCGTACTGCATTGACCATAAATTGGAAGTCAAACATTTCACGAGAATTTCCACAACCCTAAACGAAATCTCTGAGTTGCATGGTCGTGAGATAGAGCACTATCGGTTGTGTCTGAAGCTTCACGACACGTGCATGGCCATGCATAAGGTACTATCGGACCATATATACCGTGAAGAAGTCGAAATCTTTCCTTTGTTCAGACAGTGCTTCTCTATCGAGGAAGAAGGGAAGATTTTAGGGCAAATGCTCGGTCGGACAAGGGCGGAAGCTATACAAGAAATGCTACCTTGGCTAATGACGTATCTAACCTCAGACGAACAAAATGCGGTGATGTCATCATGGCTTAAAATTGCGAAGAATACAAAGTTTGATGAATGGTTAGGAGAGTGGTGGGAAGGAATGGCGAGACATAATAATAATAATAATATATCCACGGTGGAATATTCTACTCCTTCGGTAGCTTCCGACCCCCTCGAAGTCGTTTCGAAGTACCTTCTGAAAGAAGTTGGTACTCGTGGAGGAGGGGCAGAAAAGGAATTTCACTTTGAAAAAGTGGATGAACCGAAGTTTGGCGGTGGAGTTGAAGAGAAGGGGTCCAAAAAAGGAAAAACGAGATGCGATGATGTGGCGGAGATAGGTAATAATAAAGAATGTCGGGAATCGAACAATAAGGAGCATCCTTTGAACATGACTCAAGAGGAGCTCGAAGCTACTATACGAAGAGTATCACGTGACTCGAATTTAGATAGTCAGAAGAAATCACACATAATTCAGAATTTGCTAATGAGGTAATTATTTTTTAATATATTTTTTTGTTTTATGCATGTTTTTGTTGGTTTTTTGACTCGTTTATTTTTTCATAATTACAGTCGTTGGATTATTACGCAAAAGATGTCTAGTCAAGAATCTTCTCCGATGGGGAATCACGAAGGAGAGATTCCTGGTCAAAGTCCGTCTTATCGGGACCCGCAAAAGTTGACTTTTGGGTGCAGTCATTACAAGAGGAATTGTAAGCTTGTTGCTCCGTGCTGTAATAAGCTTTACACATGCATACGTTGTCACGATGAATTAACCGATCACTCTGTGGACAGGTTAGATTTATTAGCGTGGATTATGTTGTTTTCTCGAATCTTGTGTTGATTTCAATTTTTTATTTTTTATAACATGCATTCTTGTTCTTGATATTTCTTGTTGATGCAGAAAAGCTATTACGAAAATGATGTGCATGAAGTGCATGGTGATTCAGCCAGTCGGGCCGAAATGCACGACTATATCTTGCAATGGCTTCTCCATGGCGAGATATTATTGCAAGATTTGCAAATTGTTCGACGATGAGCGGTGAGTTGATTATGATGTCTACCTGATTTTTATTGATTATGATGTTCTACTCTAACATCGTTACCAAAAAAAATCTTTACCTTAGGTGAAAATTGGAACGGAATTTCCGAATTCCATCAGTTATGATAAAAAAAATCTTATTTTGGAAAAACCATTTCATTCCGAATTCCGAAGATTCCTATTTTCAGTTTTTACTTTTTACGAGTATTGTTGGAGAGGAATTGGAATTATTCACTTCCGGGAAAAAGAAAAAAACGACTTTTTTATTCCGAAAGTGCTAATATCGATCCCATAAGTTCGATTTCCACCACGTACTTATAATACAAAATCTTAAATCTTAATAAATTTTCGACAGGCAAATATACCATTGCCCGTACTGCAACTTGTGTCGACTCGGGAAAGGGTTAGGCATTGACTACTTCCACTGCATGAAATGCAATGCTTGTATGTCAAAGTTACTCTTTGTACACGTATGTAGAGAGAAATGTCTCGAGGACAATTGCCCTATTTGCCACGAGTACATTTTTACGTCCAACTCCCCGGTCAAGGCACTTCCGTGTGGTCATCTTATGCATTCATCTTGTTTTCAGGTATCTTCTAACTCTTGTCAGATATTTTCTTGTCTGAATTTCATTCGAAATAAAAAAAAAAAGAAAAAATCGGAAAATTGACGTATTATTCTTTCTTTGTTAGGACTACACTTGTTCTCACTATGTTTGCCCAATCTGCAGCAAGTCACTGGGTGACATGCAGGTTAGCTACATTTCCTTCGTTAAATATATTGCTCGGTTAGAAAGTGAAAATGCTATTACGTAAGTTTGAAATCTTAAAACAAAATTCATTAAAACTGTCGTTCGCTGCTACATGTTTTTTCGCAACATCGATTTACAGATAGTCGATACAAAATCCTATTAAATTGAACTATTTACTTAAGGAATCTCGTAATTACATCTTAGCAGCAACAAAAAATGAAACATCATAAAATATTATTTTATTACATTATATATATATAAATCTTCTAATAAAAAAATTAATTAATAATTTATTTGTCTTGCTATTCACAGGTGTATTTCGGGATGTTAGATGCTTTGTTAGCTGAAGAGAAAATGCCAGAGGAATACTCTGGCCAAACTCAGGTACTATTATTATATTATATTATATTATTATGTTACGCATGCATCGCTATTTTGTGATTCTCGATAATTAAAAAAAAGAATACGATAAGTTGTTCAAAAGTCGAATGTAAAATGGACAAATGCAGGTCATATTATGCAACGACTGTGAGAAACGAGGAACAGCCTCTTTTCACTGGCTGTATCACAAGTGCCCGAATTGTGGCTCGTATAATACGAGGCTCCTCTGACTTTCTTGGCGAGATTTTTATTTCCGAAGCTACCACGTATTCGTATATATCCTGTATTTATTCAGTAGGTAAGATTATTTTTAAGCTAATAATCGGTCTATTTTTTTTCTCTAATAGAGAGAGATTTTGGAAATGTGATGTATTCTCAGGTTCTCGGTTTTTTTCACTCAACCTGTGAATACGTATAGTTTTCGTCAATGATTATTCGAGATGCAATTTTTTACTCATGATTCTTTTTACAGAAAGTAATACTAACAGAGGAGAGTAGTATTATAAGATGTAAGATGATTTTTTTTTTCTTCTTTTTTCGTAGTGTTCGAAAAGCATTTGGATTTATTTCCGAAATCGATCGGACATGATTTGACAACAAACAAAATGTCTCGGCTAAAAACACAAGCGTAGATAACTTTTTATTTCAAATCCTGCTTCCCTTCTTCCGACACTTGAAACATTATTCGACTCGTGCAAAGTGTCTCTCTTTCAATCTACAACTCCAAATACAAACAAACGTTAACTCATTCATCAAATTATTTTTCCCCAAAATACCCCTACTTCCTAAACGGAATGAAACGATCTCCCGCAATGTTCCCAACATAGACACGAGTTTGCTATACACACACACACAATACCTACTAGCTAGAATGCATCAAGCAATATATGTACCCTAAGAATGTGAAATGTTTCTTATATATATATATATATATATATATATATATATATATATATATATATATATATATATATATATATATATATATATAATCAGTCATTTGCATTTATATAGTTCAAATGAAGATTTACGGAAATATTTTAATGAAGATGGTATTCGAATCTTTCAGCATTAACAAGCTGTTAAACTAAGCAATTAGTCGAAAATGACGAGACATGAATTTTACTGCGTGAGAGAGTGGAAAGCTAGCTAATCATTAAAACGTCGGAGTAAAAAACTACACTGATTTCTGTATATATTTCATCATTGCAAACGAGAAAATAAACGAATAAAAAAAACAAGAAACGTAAATAATTATGCAAAAACGTGCTTACTCTACGTTTTTATTTATGTGATCACGAGAAAAACAAGCTACTCTTCGCTAGACTTCATCCTCCGAGAAAAAAAATTCCGGTATAGTTTATTAGTTGACACTTGTGAGGCTAAAACAGGCTGCAGCGCTCTTCAATTCGTTCTCCGCCACCTGTTCGATAGATTGTCTTGAATCTCTTTCAGATGGTTCGAAACTGCATCGACAATTACAAAAACATCAGTTCTATTCGGAATATCAACAAATCATATCACCATGTCGAAATAAGAACAAAATAAAAAATAAAAAATTACCTGGATCCGATGTAAGATTGTGTGTCATCAATGTTTTCGAAAAACGGATGCATCTCGCCGTAATCGTGAGCCGATGTGCTCAATTCCGATTGCACGACCATCGAATTCGAATTCGAATCGTTATTATTAATATTAATACTAAAATTATTATTGGTATTATTATTATTATCATCGTAGCAATAATTTTGTTGCATCCAGAAAGAATCATCAATAACAACATCCTGTTTCAGAGAATCCATATGGATGTCGTCATCGTAATTATCGTACTGCATCGGAGGAGGAGGAGGCGGCGGCGGGGCCGCGGCGGCGGCGGCGTTGTTCCCCGGAGGTCCGACGCCGAGTTGTAGCTGGGAGACGAAATGGTCCTCCATCGACGACGAGACGTCTCGCTGCTGCTGGTGGTGGTGGTGGTGTTGTTGGTGGCGGTAGTAATTGAGGTGGTGGAGGACGAGGTGGAGCTCCTCCTGTAGGAGGTGAATTTTGTACTCGAGGTCCTGGATTTCGGCGACGCAGCCGAGGACGGGGTGCTTGTCGCGCATGGCGGCGTGGAATTTGATCGATTTGATGGCGATTGGCTTTTGGTCGGGGGCGAGCTCCTTGAGTAGGTTTTGGACGTGCTTAACGCCGAATAGACGGTGGACGTTCTGGAACATTTTGGGCTGATCAGCCGGGAAGAACGGTGCCAGGAGGCACTCCGCCGTGCATCTCCGCCGCTGGAATTTGCAGGCCGCGCACGCTTGTCCCGTGCCGCTCTTCAGGGTCATAACAATCAATTCAATTCAATTCAATCAATTAAATTAATTAATTCATATATACAAATATATATATACGTATATATATGTATGGATATAAATACGGCGAGAATTTGTTCGGAGAATCTGCAAAAATGGAGGAATGTTTTTTGGGGGAAAAAAGCAGAGTGATGATCTAATCTAAAGTGTGAGAGACTGAGTACAAATATTTAGATGGGGCTGTTTTTATTTTATTTATTTTATTAATTTATTATTTAAAAATTAATTAATTTTGAAAAAATGGGATTAGCGCGTGTTCAGTTAGTGACAAGTGTAGTTTTCTATAACGGAGCCCTTTTTTTTCTGACAAAACCGTTACAGGGCTCACTGCTTTCTCTCTCTAAATTTACATACTCGCTGACACGTGGCACGTTTTCGTGGCTAAATTACTCTTGCTGTTCTTCTTCACTCGGTACATTTTAACTCAACCGCGTATTCATGATTACTTATTTACTTATTTTATCCACACACACACACACACATATATATATATATATATATATATATATATATATATATATATATATATATATATATATCTAGGGTGTTCACTGGCCGGTACTGACCGAATTGAACCGCAACAAAAATTTGGTTGGATTTTCGCGACAAATTTTTTGGAATTCCGGTATTCGGTGTGGTATAAGGTATGTATGCCAGTTTAAACATAGTTTTTATTTACATTTTAAGAATATATTTTTCGGTTTTTTATCGTTAATACTGAACAAAAAAAAAACGAACTAATTCGGTAAAAAGCCATACTGAACTGAATAGTTCGATTCGGTAAATGGTACAGATTTTCAAAGTACCTAAATTTCAGTTTATTGAAATTACCGAATAGTTCAATTCGGTAAACGGTACAAATTTTTGAAATACCGAAAAATTCAATTTACTGAAAGTCCGATACGATATTGCCGAATAAACACCCCTATATACCAATTCACCGTCTATTATATAGAAAAGACAATTTATCATATGTTTTAGTGGTTACTGGTAAGTGACACCTACACTTGCAAGTGTATAATGCAATTTTAGTAAATTGTTAAATATTATTTAGGTACGATTTCACCAATTAGATATAGCACGAAAATCTATTAAAACAATTAATAATAATAAAAAAAAAAACAATAATAAATTATTTCTAACCCTCAAAGTTGATACCATAAGATGGAAAGAATAACATATTGATTGTTTATTAATTGTGACATCAATTTTATTTTATCTATTAAACTATAATTAATTCGTACTTTTTATGGGTGCAGGTTTAGATTTATTTGTTTATAAGGGCATTATGCTGACATGGAAATTGATCGAGTGAAATGAGGGCATGTGTGGTCAAAACGAGGAAAAAGTTCGGACCTTAACCAAATTAGCACTACGACGGCCAAATCAGTTTCTTTCTAAGATGGTATAAACATTTTATAAGAACGAGAGACGTGATGATAAGTGAGATAATTTTACTGGCTCTAATTCAATAAGGCTCAACCTGCCGACAACGAGAGCTCTTCTTCATCGATTATTATTTTGAATCCACTGCAACAACTCATTATTTCGAAGTTGAGTGCCAAGGATTTGAAATTCATTAACAAACAAACAAATCCATCACAAAAAGCTCACGAATATGGGGCTGTTATCATGAATTCGAAACTCTTGAGTTCGAATCCTTTAATCCGAACACAACTCAAAATTAAAGCACGTCAATCAAGAACCATGAATACCTATTCGCCTAAGTTACCTCTAACTTGACAATAGATACACGAAAAACCATCCAAGCAAAAGCAGCAGATATGAATAATACCTTGTTGATTCATTTCCGTCAATCTCCGAGTTGTTATATCATATGACATAAAAGAGCTATCCGACAGTGTTCTACTCCAAAAATTTAGTCCCAAAGGAGAACTGAACAAGGGAGAATTCGCATTCTCCACATAACACTTCCCCAGGAATCATAGATTGATCTATACAGAACTTCATTGTACTGAAAATAATGAGATACGTAAATCTAAGTACAGGAATTTCTTATCCACAGTCTACGCATTCATCTTTGCGCTCGGGTAATAGTTGCCATTCAGAAACGACCCATGAGGTCAAGTACACTCAACTTGACAGGGAGGTTTTTAATGTTTCATATATCATAATTCGAGAATTAACTAATAGATGGAGATAGTGTCTTTGTGACCATCGAAACCTAGTTATTTTTTTTCATTTAACCGAATATTTATCTCTCTCCTTGTCTAGCATAATTTTGTCCACTATATACCGAAATTTTTAACCTTTTAAAACAATATAGGGCTTCATGTCAAAATTGTAACTCCACAAGTCGACTATCTTGGCTATAGACCCCCACGGTGCATCATTAGATCAAACACTGACAATGGCTGATCCGGTTTTCCAAAAGTTTCCAAGTAGCGCTTTGAAATATCATGCATTACCAGTTTACAGCTTCATACAAGAGGACTTGGGGTTGTAGGTGTCCTCTTTCACACATTGTAATAACATCATTCCAGCCACCAACTACCTATGAAAGAGAGATGAAGTACACACTGAGAGAGAGAGAGAGAGAGAGAGAGAGAGAGAGAGTCCAGGCGACATCTAGGAAATCGTACCTTCACAGTTTGGTCATCATACATAGTCCACCGATCATGCTCCCCACTGCAGGCGAAACAGTGATAGTGTTGCCCATAATAGCAAACCTGAAAGTGATAGGCAATTTGTTTTTGTCAAGAGTGGGTTAACAATGAAAGACTCGTAAACTTATTTGATATCGACATTTAACTCAACAAGGAGACAATGATACATTTACATAATCGAAACATACATCCAATGTCCGCATGGCATACACCAAAGGTGCATACTTTAGCAAATTAAAAAAAAAATGATAAGACAATTATCCTTCGACACTGGCTCCAAACATTGACTTTAGGTTAGAGAGAGCAAGGTCTTGAGATAAAACAACGACAATCTGACAGAAAAGACATGCTTGTATACATCAAAAGTTTAAAGCAATGTCTACAAGAACATACACACATAAAAAAGGAGAAGAAACATCTTCTTATGATCTCTATTTAAGACAGCTGTCCGTTTGATCCAGGTTTAGTAATAAATCTAGTCTACTTTTTTCTTCCCGGAAAGCGTCAGCTATACTATATGCCAGCAATACTCCACAATATTGAATAAGATAAAAAGGAAAAGCCGTGGGATTGGTTTATAATATGTGCAAAGCCAGCTACAATTTCCATGATCTCCAAAAGCATCATATCAGAGTACTCCATGTTATCAAAAGGTCAATCGATGCACAATACAGCAATGTAAACTTTGAAAATTGAATTCATAAGATTTAGCAATCATACCATTGAAACCAAGCGATGATGATTTTGTGGATCAAGACCGCGATAAAGGACACTGACATCAATCTCAGTAGAAAAAGCTGCTAATGTAGCTGTAATATCTTCAACACTCTCACGTTTATTCTGCCATCCTAGGACTATAAGGCACACAGATAAAATATTAACATCCATAAACAAAGAAACACTGTTCCGCACATGCAGAAGATAAGTAATTGGAGAATTTAAAAGAAATTGAAAATAAAGGAGAAATTATAAAAATAAGAAAGCTACCTATTGTGAAAACATGTGGTGGAGTGGAAAGAATATGGTGGATATAGTTACGCTCCCCACAACCACCAGCCTCTGGATCGCAAGTTAATTGGTGATTCATTTCAACCAGGCTCAGAAGCTTATCAAAGGAGTTTTCTGGGTGCATAACCTAAATGATAATAAATGGAATTGCATGGATTAAACATCTTGTCAAAAACTGATTCTTCTAGTTGTATAATCTTTAATGTAGATAATTGGATCTAAAAAGACATGCCTTCATTGTTCTCAGAGCACTGGCATTTATATTGTGAAAGAAAGATGTGTATTTCATGCGTCTGGACTCAAACCCACAGTTGTAACAGTTCATTCTCTCTAATATGCCCATCCCAAAAATTGAATGTGCAACACAGGAGGAGCTTGTGCAGTTGCTATCTACCGATTCCATACCAGACGCAACAGATGTAGTAGAAGTGAATGATTGATGGAGACAACTAAATATTACCGCCAGCACTTCAGAAGCATCATTCATCTGACCCTGTAGGACCACCACAGCTCAGTCATATATTTGGAAAGAGTTTCTAACCTCATAGTGGAGTTACGGGTATACTGTTAAATATATATCTTCTGAAAGAAACATACATTGTATTAAAACCACAAATGAATAAAAAGCCATAGAGTAACAGAAGCAGGAGTTACCTGCTGGAAGAAATTACTATTAGGATACAAATTGCTTAGAGCAATTCTCAACGAGGTAGGCGCAACAGCTTCTTTTGTTTTATCCGTAGATGCCATGTTCAGAGCAATCAGGATATCATATAGAGCACATATAACACAAGGATCACCAACGTGAACATGTTTTGACAACGATCTCGACAAGAATTCATCTCGGAACCGTCTCAAGTGCCACAAGGACTGAATGACAAAAAAATAATCTCAGCCCAAGGAAAATAGTACTTTCAGGACTTATAACAAATTAGCAAGTGAAACTATCCCATGAAACAATAAAGAACAGCATATTTTAATACTAACCTGTATTATGACATTGAGAAAGCAGTTATATTGACCAACTTCGTTTTTCAGCCCTGTTCCATATGTATCCTTTCTAATATCACCATCTGTCATAACTACATCACATGAAACACACGACTCATTAGATTCTAAAAGATCCTTTTGTGGATTGCAGAATTCAACATCAAATGTAGGGCCTGATTCTTACAAAATATTGGACACATAAATAGAGCATGATTGTGGAAATAAATAGATGAAAACCATCCCCCTAATTTTCTTTGAATAAGAAGATAAATTCGGCATCTGTTGAGTAGAAAAATATTGAGGTAGAAAATGGTGAACAAGAAGAAAATTATTAGGTCAGTCTGACAACAGTTCTAGATCCAATTGTACAGGCTCTAATAGAAGAGAACATTACCATTGGTCAAAGAATGAAAAGATGAAAGTTATGTCAATATTCACTCCATTGTGAGGGTCCTTTAGGAAAAGCGTTACAGTTTTAGGGAGGGAGTCTTACTTCAAAATGTCATAAAAATGAATTAGGAACAAAAATTTGTCAGAGAAAATATATCATGCAGCTTAAAGTAGAAGCACAAACGAAAGATAAACAGAAAACAGAGATGAGGACCAATACCAAGGCTTTGGTCTACAGCTTTCTTAAGGTCAGCTTGAAACCTTTCTTCGTCATCATCCTCTGCCTGAAGCTCTCTCAATGTTTTTGCTTCATTATCTATTAAATTTACAACATAGCAAGACTTGATCAACTACATCGAAGCAATAAAAACAGTAACAAAATAATTGATAGGTTGATAACAGAAGAGCTAACAGGCTTTAAAGTCATTGCTATAGCATTATTAATTAAACTTGCTAAATATCCTGTGGAATTACATAAAATCAACAAGAGAGTTTTGCATCAGCACCTGTACGTATATTAAGAACATACGAAATAACTGTCCCGTAAGGTGTCAATACAATTCCACCAGCAGAAAACTAAAATGTAACCAAAATACAGAAGATACACTATTTCACTATTTTTACTAAAAGTGCATACCGCCATCACCATGGGAATTTTGCCCGGTTCTAGGTTGACCAGGGTCAGCATCTTTCTTTTCAGGAATCGGAAATTTTGTTGGACCCTTGTGCCGTCTACCTCTCCTTCCTGAGCGTTGGTCAGAAACAAAACCACCATCCTGTGGAATACCTTCATTTGGTAAGCCTGCAAATAGGATTGAATGATGCCATGCATAATATTGAGTCAGCTCAAATTAAATAAAAGAGAAGGGTAAATCTGGTTAATCAACAATATCAATAAAGATTGCTACCAGTTTTCAGCACAGGCGTATTAGCAGTGTCCGCGCCATCCGCAGTGTCAGCAAAACCATCCTTATGCACCAAAGATTCCTATAGAAATGTCAGTTTATACATCTATTAATATTTTTTTTTCCTTGAAACAGAAGTAACCTTTTAACTTTAAACCATGGAAAAGCGCATTCGTCTTCCGGAGATAATTAGCAAAAGTATAATGCAAATGCCTTATTTTTCACAAGGACAACCTTACAAAGGCCAAGCTCACCTTACTATGGTCACTGGCATATTTTTCATCATCACTATGCCTCAAATGAGCATCCGCCATTGCCACAGTTTCTGTGCTGTCACTAATTATTCTGGAAAGCCGTTGCTGTTTCTCAGCTAGGCGTTTCTGTTTGGCCTCATTCTCTATACGCCTTTGATATTCCAAAGTTTCTTCTAGCTTTCTTTCTTCGGCTTCAAGTTCAATTCTGCGTTTGTACTCCTCGTAATTTAGTTGTAAGGCATCATCAGGTGCAGGAACAGCAATCACGGAACCTGGACCGTCCTCCCCATGAGCACTTGGAAGCAATCTAAAGCAAGATAAAAATAAGCAAAATCACGGTGATGAATTCGACATATTTTTTTTCTGGAAGATATATGTGAAGCATTTGCAATAATATGCTATGCTTTATGAGGGAAAGAAAGACATACATCTTCTCTTCAGCAGTCTGATCTTGCAACTCATCACTATTAATAACCTGTTCAATGCGATAACCAGAAAGGAGGGTTATCAGAAGTTAGTTTAACAATTCTTCTTTGAGATGAATAACATTATCAATTATCACAACATTCGAACCTTTGAATCCTTGTTTTTCCTGTTGTCCTTGCTTTTCTTCTTGTCCTTTGTCCTGTCGTGCGAGTGTCTTGAACTATCAACTCCTGCACTGACCTTTTTGGAATCACGATCAAGTTCGGCTAGAAGTGCCTCCCTGACAGCATCAGATTTTTCTGTAGCATCTTTCTCTGCCAGATCTTCCAAGCGTGCCTGCCAAAAGATAAAAACAATCTAGTTCATCTGCAAAAGGGATTAGGATAGTTGGGAAACTTTGCTGGAAACAGTGCTTCACAAGATACTAACCCGCATAAATGATTTCACCAGAGGGATTAAAATTGACCGAAAATCATGTGAAGATGCAGGATCAAGCTTAACTTCCAACTGCTGCATTTCAGCTATTATTCGCATGAGTCTTGCGTCTATTTTGCTGATCTGGATCATTGAGAATGTGATATTAATTTACAAGGAACACAACTGCTTAGAAAAATAAAAAACGAGAACTAAGGGGCCAAACCTCAATAGAAACTGTTTCTTTCTGTCTCTGTATTGCAGCTTCTATGTAAGAGTCCACCTGATGTATGTAGTCCTTTGTTCTCCACTCATCATCTTCACCAGATTCTAGGTCACACAGATGAGATGTAACACTACTATATGTTTCTTCAAAACCAAATTGGTTGATATTTAGGGAATCTGCATCCTTCAGAACATTTGATATAGCATCTAACTCAAATCTATTGCACATAATTGTTAATTCATTCTCATTTTCAATGAGCTCTTCGCGCCTCTTTTTAAGGACAGAGTCGTAACTTTGAAAGACAAAATCTGCCACGTGCTCTCTCTTTTTACCCTCTTCCAAACACAGATCCCCCACAGCCTGCAATGCCTCCTCATAACTCACATGCTCACATTTTCTATCGCACAAGCCCTGCAGATGGTAAGATTCCTTCTCAAGCAACTGGAGAACTTCCAGACCTTGCTGAGCTTTCTCTGCTCTCTCTTGTTGCCAGGATGCTAATTGTTCACTACTTGAAGGCCCAGTAAATATCCAGGACAATAATGCATCTGAATCAAGTATACCACCATTATCATAGCTGCCATGGGATGAAGTAAGTGCACTGGAAACATTGTTAACACCATCACCACGAGGGATCTTGCAGGGAATAAAATGTTCATCAAGCACAAGAAATGAAGCATCACTGCTAAAAACTATCTTCTCCAGAGTGTCAACAGAGTGCATCACGGTATTTGTATCGTCTCCCCTGTTACTCTTGTCGGAATATCTATTAAATGCGCAAGCCTGAGAAATTTCCTGCAAAAATATCAGGATTTTTTTAAGATCCGGAGCACCCAAAAAACAGATGCTCAGAGGTGTCTGGTCCACTTTGGAATTGAGTTGAGAACCACTAGCTATAGCGTGCAGCTCCTCCACTGCAAAGTTCATAATCTTGCTAAGGTGACTTGAAGCCATATACTTGTTTCTTATAAGTGTCTCAAAAATGGAGTGGATTCTTTCTAGAAGCTTTGCACGCTCGGCGTCATCAGACAGAGGCCAGTTTTTATTAAGTAAACTTTCCTTACTACTTAGATCTCCATCACAGTCCATCCACTCAACATCTTCAAATTCCTTGCTGTTCTGTACAATACCATTGCCATTATCACCAGATTTGTTCTTTCCAGGTGATGCATCCCATTCATATTCATTGGAGTAAGTGTCGACGAAGCATTCTTTTGAATCATCTGCATTGTGACTATTACATGATTCATCAAGTAAATCAGGTGAGTCCGGTTTTGGCTGTTTCTGAAGCATCCTAATTGATGCATTTAAGTCCAAAGGTTTCCAAGAGCAGTTAAGAAGCATTTCCGCCCATTCATTCTCCACGTTTTGGGGTAGAATTGACTGCATTTTGGGTACCAAACTTCCCATATGCTCCTGAACAACATGCTGCATCAATAAACCAGCATCAGCGAATTTCTCGTTGCAGCGACAGCATTCCCAAAACCTCCATACTTTATTTGTTTCCCCAAAAGATAAAGCTTCATCAAGCATTTCACTCGGCAACCCATCCTTTGATGAACTAAAATGTGCCTTTAGATCCGAAATCTTAATTCTCAGGCATTCTTTCTTCCCATCCAAATTCATTGAGTTCCAAAATGTTCGGACCAAATCCCTCCTCTCATCCGTAGATGTATTTTTCCTCGCATTCCCACTTTTCCTTCTTTCCCCCACCCTCGAACCCGACCCTGGACCATTCTCCGGCCCTTTGCTATTGTTTTTAGTATTATCCCCCTCTTTTTTCAACTGAGCAGACTCCGAGTTCTGCTGCACAAATCGAGCTGCAGTCACTCTCACCTCAATTTCCTTCCTTCGCTCCTCAGGCGTCTTAGCCACCTTCTTAATCTCATTTGGCCTCCTTGCCTGAACTAATCCCTGCTCCATTGGATCATCAGGCACTCTCCTGATAGGAATCAACCGAAACTTCTCGTCGCCATTGCCGAGATTTTTCATCCAAGTTGAAATAGATGCAATATTCGACTTCTGAATCAACGAACGGAGCTCATTCTGAACATGGACAATTCGTGCCTCGGCGGTAGAAATTTTCTGCTGGTTCTCCTCTTGCAGACTCTCCTTGGCAGGGTCCACGGGGTTTTCTATTGCCAAAGCCCTCTCACACTCTTGCACCACCTCCTCATACTCCTTGGCCTCATTCGCCGCCTCGTACATCAAATTCGCGTAGAAGTGTCCAAACTCCACGGAATTAGGGGACAGCGTGACAGCAGTTCTCGCACTCTCAATTGCATTCCTCAAATGCCTCTGTTTGGCATTTGTGTCATCGATTAGGGAAGCCACCTTCACGCAGACAGTGCCCTGAACACGATGAATCAAGGCAGAGTGTGGGGAATTCTCCTGTTTCGAGGTCAAATCTTTCATCACTCTTAGGGCTCTGGTGTAGTTACCACGGCGGAGTGCCGTGAGTGCTCGCTCGCATTCAACTTTCACCGCGGAATAGGATGGGGAAGGGTTTGCGCTGCTATGGTCCGATTTCGCCGCGGCGCGGTCTGGGGAATGGTCGGTGTTCGTACCACCACCGTTGGTAATCGGGGCGTCCGCCGGCGGCGATGACGGCGGTTTGGAGGGTTTGGAACGAGGAACGACGTTCCGCTTCTTATGCCCCATTTGTTTCTCAGATTTTCCACCAGCGGGTATCAAATTGCATGCATAAATCCTACAACTATGTCTACTGAATCTGTAAAAATTCCATATCGGCTGTATCTATATTCTGTATAAATGCATACCGATAGATAGATACAGCACCAAACGCAGAGAGAGCGAGAGAGAGACTTACAAATCTCGGAGAAGAACGACGGAAAGTGGAGCGGTTACACAGAATTACAGCATACACCTTTCTGATAGTATACCGATATATGTATATATATATATCATCAATCTATATATGTATACACATACTTGTAAGTATAGATGGATTATGTGTATTTTGTGTGTGGGTTTGTGTGTGTGTGTGTGTGTGTGTGTGTGTGAAAGAACACACCTAACCAGTTGGGTTGGACTGTGGAGGGGTTTGAGAAATGAATTTACAAAACCATATTTTCTTATTTGTTATTTATTATTTATTATTTATTATTGGTAAATATGAACTTGTGAAATTACACATTACCCCATAGTACTTAAGAAAATTACATAATTGGTAATATTTTTTAAATTCCAATAATTATTATACAGGCTAGTGAACTTTCAAAAAGATTGAAGGCCACCAATAATTGCATGCAATGCTATTGCTATGAGGCAAAATTGGCAACTTTTGATGGATTCTTCTCAAGTTAAAATGGATAATAAATTTAAATATTTTATATTTCAGTGAATTTAAAATA
Organism: Erythranthe guttata; assembly: GCF_000504015.1. Next base: position 2,171,334 of record NW_012193251.1, on the reverse strand, counting down.
AAATCCAACACCTCGAAATGATCTGTAAACTATTAATAGTTCATAAATTCATGTATATTTTTAGTTATCCTTGAATTTTAATTTCACCCCTAAAATTTTACAATGTGTCAATTTGCTCCATTTTCATTTTTATCTTTAGAATTTTAATTTGGTTACAATATGTTGGTATAGAAAGAAATGCACAAGTAGAATAGCTAAACACAAATATGTGAAACCAAAAAGAGATTTTATTAAGGAAAGTTTTGACTAGTGATGAACAAAATTCGGGCCAGGCCCGTAAAGCCTGCCGGCAACTCTTTTTTTTACGAAATTACAATTCTGCCCTCTGCAGCAACTCTTTTATTAGGCAAGGAACAGCAATCCCGGAACCTGAACCGTCCATCCTCATGAGCACTTGGAAGCAATCTAAAGCAAGATAAAACGTAAGCTGATGAATACGACATACTTCTTTTACGGGAGGGGAAATATGTGAAGCATTTGCAATAGATATGCTATGGATGCTTTACGAGGTAAATAAAGACGTACGTACATCTATTCAGCAGTCGGATCTTGCAACTCGTCACTATTAGTAACCTGTTCGATGCCATCCACGGTGTCAGCAAAACCATCCTTATGCACCAAAGATTCCTATAGAAAAAATGTCAGTTTACACATCTATTAATATTATTTTTTTTTTCCTTGAAACAGAAGTAACCTTTTAACTTTGAACCATGGAAAAGCGCATTCGTCTTCCGGAGATAATTAGCAAAAGTCTAATGCAAATTTCTTATTTTTCACGAGGACAACCTTACAAAGGCCAAGCTCACCTTACTATGCTCACTGGCATATTTTTCATCATCCGCCATTGCAACAGTTTCTGTGCTGTCACTAACTATTCTGGAAAGTTCTTGCTGTTTCTCAGCTAGGCGTTTCTGTTTGGCCTCATTCTCTATACGCCTTTGATATTCCAACATTTCTTCTAGCTTTCTTTCTTCGGCTTCAATTTCAATTCTGCGTTTGTACTCCTCGTCATTTAGTTGTAAGGCATCATCATCAGGTGCAGGAACAGCAATCACGGAACCTGGACCGCCCTCCCCATGAGCACTTGGAAGCACTCTAAAGCAAGATAAAAATAAGCCAAATCACGGTGATGAATTCGACATATTTTTTTCTGGAAGATATATGTGAAGCATTTGCATTGATCTTGCATTTGCTTTATGAGGGAAAGAAAGACATACATCTCTTCAGCAGTCTGATCTTGCAACTCATCACTATTAATAACCTGTTCAATGCGATAACCAGAAAGGAGGGTTATCAGAAGTTAGTTTAACAATTCTTCTCTGAGATGAATAACGTTATCAATGATCACAACATTCGAACCTTTGAATCCTTGTTTTTCCTGTTGTCCTTGCTTTTCTTCTTGTCCTTTGTCCTGTCGTGCGAGTGTCTTGAGCTATCAACTCCTGCACTGACCTTTTTGGAATCAAGAGCAAGTTCGGCTAGAATTGCCTCCCTGGCGGCATCAGATTTCTCTACAGCATCTTTCTCGGCCAGATCTTCCAAGCGTGCCTGCCAAAAGATCAAAACAATCTAGTTCATTTGCAAAACGGACTAGGATCGTTGGGAAACTTTCTAAGAAACAGTGCTTCAAAAGATACTAACCCCCATAAATGATTTCACCAGAGGGATTAAAATTGACCGAAAATCATGTGAAGATGCACGACCAAGCTCAACTTCCAATTTCTGCTTTTCAGCTATTATTCGCATGAGTCTTGCGTCTATTCTGCTGATCTGGATCATTGAAAATGTGATATTACTACAAGAAACATAACAGCTTAGAAAAAATTAAAAACGAGAACTAAGGGGCCCAAACCTCAACAGAAACGGCTTCTTTCTGTTTCTGTATTGCAGCTTCTATGTAAGAGTCCATCTGTTGCATATAGTCCTTTGTTCTCCGCTCATCACCTCCACCAGATTCCAGGGCACACAGAAGAGATGTAACACATCGGTTGATGTTTACGGAATCTGCATCCGCCAGCACATTTGATATAGCATCTAACTCAACTATATTGCTCATAACTGTTAAACCATTCTCATTTTCAATGAGCTCTTCGCGCCTCTTGTTAAGGACAGAGTCGTAACTTTGAAAGACAAAATCTGCCACGTGCACTCTCTTTTTCCCCTCTTCCAAACACCGATCCCCCAAAGCCTGCAATGCCGCCTCATAACTCAATTGCTCACGTTTTCTCTCGCACAAGTTCCGCAGATGGGAAGATTCCTCCTCGAGCAACTGGAGAATTTCCATGCCTTGCTGAGCTTTCTCTGCTCTCTCATGTTGCCAGAATGCTAATTGTTCACTACCATGCTCATAGCTGCCATCGGATGAAGTAAGTGCACTGGAAGCATTGTTAACACCATCACCACGAGGGATCTTGTCGGGAAGAAAATGTTCATCAAGCACAAGAAATGAAGCATCACTGCTAAAAACTATCTTTCCCAGAGTGTCGTCAACAGAGTGCATCACGGTATTTGAATCGTCACCCCCCTTACTTTTGTCAGAATATCTATTTAATCCGCAAGCCTGAGAAATTTCCTGCAAAAATATCAGAATTTTTTCAAGACGCGGAGCACCCAAAAAACAGATGCTCAGAGGGTCCTCCACTGCAAAGTTCATAATCTTGCTAACGTGACTTGAAGCCATATACTTGTGTCTTATAAGTGACTCAAAAATGGAGTGGATTCTTTCTAGAAGCTTTGCACGCTCGGCGTCATCAGACACAGGCCAATTTTTACTTTGATCTCCATCACATTCATATTCATCTGCATTTTGACTAGCGCTTGACTCATCAAGTAAATCGGGTTTCTTGGGTTTTGACTGTTTCTGATGCATCGTAATTGATGCATTTAAGTCCAAGGGTTTCCAAGGAATGTTAAGAAGCATCTCCGCCCATTCATTATCCACGTTTTGGGGTAGAACTGACTGCGTTTCGGGTAGCAAACTTCTCATATGCTCCTGAACAACATGCTGCATCAATGAACCAGAATCAGCAAATTTCTCGTTGCAGCGACAGCATTCCCAAAACCTCCATACTTTATTTGTTTCCCCAAAAGATAAAGCTTCATCAAGCATTTCACTCGGCAACCCATCCTTTGATGAACTAAAATGTGCCTTTAGATCCGAAATCTTAATTCTCAGGCATTCTTTCTTCCCATCCAAATTCATTGAGTTCCAAAACGTTAGGACCAAATCCCTCCTCTCATCCGTAGATGTATTTTTCCTCGAGCCCGAACCTCGACCATTCTCGGACCCTTTGCTATCGTTTTTAGTATTATGAGCATACTCCGAGTTCTGCTGCACAAATCGAGCTGCAGTCACTCTCTCCTCGATTTCCTTCCTACGCTCCTCAGGCGTCTTAGCCACCTTCTTAATCTCATTTGGATCCTCAGGCACTCTCGTGATAGGAATCGGACAAAAGTTCTCCTCTCTGATTTCGAGAGCTTTCAACGAAGCTAAAACAGACTTCTGAATTAACGAACGGAGCTCATTCTGAACACGGGCAACTCGTTCCTCGGCGGTAGAAATTTTGTTCTGGCTCTCCTCTTGCAAACCCTCCTCGGCAGGGTCCACGGGGTTTTCTATTGCCAAAGCCCTCTTACACTCTTGCACCACCTCCTCATACTCCTTGGCCTCATCCACCGCCTCGTACATCAAACTAGCGTAGAATAGTCCAAACTCCACGGAATTAGGGCACAGCATAGCAGCCTTCCTCGCGCTCTCAATTGCATTCCTCAAATGCCTCTGTTTGGCATTTGTGTCCTCCATAAGAAAAGCCACCTTCACACAGACAATGCCGTGAACACGATGAATCAAGGAAGCGTGTGGGGAATTCCCGTATTTCGAGGAAAAATCGTTCATCAATCTTAGGGCTCTGGTGTAGTTCCCACGGCGGAGCGCCGTCAGGGCGCGCTGGCATTCAAGCTTTATCGCAGAATGGGACAGAGAAGGTTTTGCGCTGCTATAGCGTTCCAAATCCGTGACCTCCGATTTCGCAGCGGCATCCGCCGCCGGTGAATTACCTAGGGCATTGTCGGGGTTGGAAGACAGGGTATCCGCCGCCGGTGAATTACCTAGGGCATTGTCGGGGTTGGAAGACGGAGGATCCGCCGCCGGTGAATTGTCTGGGGAATTGTCGGGGTTGGAAGACGGGGGATCCGCCGCCGGTGACGGTGATTTGGAGGGTTTGGAGCGATTAACGACGTTCCGCTTCTTGCGTCCCATTTTTTCTACAAATTTTCCGGCGGTTACTTAATTGCATGCATAAATTCTACAACTATGTCTACTGAATCTGTAAAAAATCTACATCGTCTGTATCTATATTCTGTATAAATGCATATCGATACATAGATACAGCACCAAACGCAGAGAGAGAGAGAGACTTACAAATCTGCAAATCTGGAGAAGAACGGCGGAAGCGGTTACTTAATTGCATGCATAAATTGTACAACTATGTCTACTGAATCTGTAAAAAATCTACATCGGCTACTATCTATATTCTGTATAAATGCATATCGATGTATAGATACAGCACCAAACGCAGAGAGAGAGAGAGAGAGAGAGAGAGAGAGAGAGACTTACAAATCTGCAAATCTGAGAAGAACGACGGAAGCGGTTACACAGAATTACAGCATACACTTTTTTGATAGTGTACCGATGTATATATATATATAGAGAGAGAGAGAGAGAGAGAGAGAGAGAATATATATATATATATCTATATATATATTCGTCTCTCAACGAATTACAGTTACCAATTAATTGTGTATTTAATTAAAAGATTAATATTACTTTAGTAGAGTAATTAGTCCCTTGCAGTGTAATTAGTTAAGGTTTGTTAGATAGTGGTTCCAACTTCCACACTTTCTGCGGTAGTTTGCAATTTTTATGTTGTATTTAAATATTTAAATATTGTTATGGTTAGTTAAAAAACACATGCACATAAATGTATTATTTAATTCCTATTTTAAATAAAAATGACTCACAATCCAATAACAAATTAATTTTATATTTTTAGTCATCTTAAAATTGTACTTTCGTCCCTAAAATTTATATTTGTATCAATTTGCTCCATTTTCACTTTAATCTTTAAAACCCAAAGAGGTTTGTAGTTTTTCTTGTATTTTGCAACTTCGCAGTTTTAATTAATAATAATTTCAATAATATTTTTTTTTAATAAATATCAACATTCCTTGTGTGTTTTTCATATACCAATAAAATATAAAATAATATTTTTAGTAAATATGTATATATTACTCATGTATTAATTTTAAAACAATTTTATAAATTTTATACTCGTTCTATTTGATAATTTATACTATTTTATTATTATGACTTTATATTATAATCACCTAATTAATAAACGGTTGGTAGTTATAACAAATTAACAACCACAACAATAGCAGCAGCAGCAGCAATAATAATAATAATAATAATAATAATAATAATAATAATAATAATAATAATAATAATAATAATAATAATAATAATAATAATAATAATACTTTTCAATTTTTCTTTCACTCTTCTCTCTCCCTCTTAACACCAATTAGTAATTACTCACCGTACAAGGCGAAGGCAGCGCTGGGGCCAACGTCGATTTACGTTAATCAACTATAAAGTCATAGTCAATTAACGTAAATCGACTGCAGAATTCATAATCGATTAACATAATTCGGTTACAAGATTTGTCGAAGTTTTGTTATGGGCTGTGGCAGAAATATAGCATCCGCACTGCACGGCGGAGGCCTAGATCGGTTGGCGATTTCGTAAATAAGAAGGCTGTTTTCGATACAAATAGGAGAACTCTATCGTATTTGGGGCGAAATGGAGCGCAATTGTCGCGATTTAATTTTTGAATTTCCGTAATTAAATAAGATTGAAAAATTAAAAAACCTGCAGATTATAATAAAACTATGGAATTACAACAACTTTCAGGCACCCATCTAATTCATTAGAACAAATCAAAGAGGTAATAAATCCAATTCAAAATATAATAAACTACAAAATATTACCTCAAAACCTGCCAAAAAAAAAAAAATCAAAAATTCACCTACACATAATAATAATAATAATAATAAATATATAAAATTCATTACATATACTAAACTCCGAACGACAAAACCGGGGCCCACACGAAAAAAAACGCTACAGCAAATGCATCCTCTCTACATAAGACTGAAGTAGCCACCTATTAAGACTCTCACCACAGCCAATAAAACACCCGGAATTCCCGTTCTCGGTAAAAAACGGAAACCCGAACATACTCAGCAATTCTTGAACCGACTGCCTCACGAGCGACGTACCCGTAACCCGGCTCCTTCTGCCCCACCCCGTCACAATATCAATGCGCGTAGGGCAAAGGCCCGTCTCGATCATCTCTCTCCTAAACCAAGCGAGAGTCCTCGATAGGGCGGTGACAGCTGTCCCATCTGACATCACGTGCAAGTTTATCAGCCAATACGAGGAGCTCTTCCGCCTCACTGCGTCAGGATAAACGTTCCGCTGCGCCGCCACCTCCCAAACGGACCCTGCCTCCTCCTTCAGTCCCGTTTTGTGGAAGAAGTCGATCACGGCGTCCACCAAACCCCGTTTACTCTCCCTATCCTCGCTGTGCATCATGTCGAGAAAACTCCCCACATGGTCGCGTACGTTTTGACCCGTGGGGCCCGGTGCGGGCATCGAGAGAAGAAAATTATGCGCGGGGTGACCCGTCACCGTCATAAGCTCGCAGCAGAACCCCATATCGAACGAAGTCTGCGCTTCGGTACAGCAGCTTAAAAGCAGCGTATACGTCTGAAGAGAAGGGTTTAAACCTAGCTGCAGCATGCTCTGTAGCAAATCGTACGCGTCTCTAAGGCGGTGTACTCTAAGAAAAGCACTGAGTAACGAATTGCACGTCGGCACGTTAGGGCACAATCCCGCGCTCAGCATCGCGCGGTACCACTCGCGCGCCTTCTCCACGTTACCCGATTTACCCCACAGGTCAACTAGAAGACCGTAAACCGGTTCGTCGGGCACCCAGTTCTTCCTCTTCATCTCCGAGAAAACCGCCTCCGCTTCTTCCAAGTAGCCGCAGTGCCCGAGAACCTCCATCACTATACTGTACGTCACTTTATCGGGGTGGAATCCAGCGCTTTGCATGTCGCGGTACAGCTGCAACGAGCTCTGGTAGTTCCTCGCCTTTGCGTGCAAGGCGATCATGATATTGTACGTGACTAAATTCGGGACGCAGCCCTGATCGACCATCTCGCAGAAGAGCTTGTGGGCTGCCGCCAGGTGTCCCGCTTTGCCGAGGCAGTTGATTATTACGCTGTACGTGAACGTATCGGGCGAAAGCCCCGCTTCCTGCATACGCTGGTACATATCTATGGCTACGTCTAGGTACCCTGCTTTCGCGTGGATGTCGATGAGCGTACAGTAAGTAACACGGTCCGGCTCGCAGCCTAGCTTTCTCATCTCGTTGAAAACATTCACCGCTTCTTGCAAGTAGTTAGCTCTTCCGTAACTGTGGATTATTCGGTTGTACGTGACTGTGTTAGGGTGGCACCCGTCTTTTATCATCTGATCGAGGAGTTTGTCGATAGCAGCGAATTGTCTTGCTCGACCGAGTATGCCAACCATGGTTGTGTACGTGTGACCGTCGTGCTTGAACCCTGGTTTGCGCTTCAGCCAGTAGAAAAACCCGAGAGCTACCGTATAGTCTTGGAGCTGCTTGAGGATTTGGTTCGCTTGGTACGCGTCTAAAGTGCAGTTGAGCTTACAAAGAGCTTCCTCTGTCGGTGGGCCCCACTGGAGGTGGTGCAAGATTCGAGAAACACTTTCAACTATCGGGCTAGAAGTTGAAAAAGGCCTAGCTTGAGCTGGTCTAGTAATAACTACTTTCGTGTGTCGAATATCCTTAGCGAAAACTTCCGATTTGTTGCCGCCTAACTTCCCTTCTACGAATTTGTTCGAATAAGCTCTCGATTTTTGAGCAACCGGCCTTTTCCTCTCGCGGGTTTCCACGAAAAATTCGGACGCATTATCTGATTCATTTGCTGCTACAAAACCCTTTCCGAAACCCGAACTATCGGCTCTACTCTTTGTGTCGTAGCTAGACACTGGTTCGGAAGATGGTTTTACGTACGCTTTGTCCTTTCTTGATGTCTTAACATTTGCAGGTCTGACATTAGAAATCGTCTTCGTACGATCGACCATAGAATTAGGCGCAGACGTGTTGTGCATCGCGCTGCCATCTGTCATCGGGATTCTGTAGTTCACTAAATCGGACAAAAGACCTACTGCAGCCATACCCGCCTTAACGAAATGGTCTGCTATAGGAGGCGAAGAATAAACTACGTTGTCCTTTTCATCGAAGTCGTCTTCGTAACTAACAAAGTTCGCTCTGTTCAGTACACGGGGTGTAGGCACTACTTGTGGCTGAGGGGCATTTTCGGGTTTCTTGGAATTCGCTTCTTTTATCGAATCGACTGAGGTAAGTGAAGCGACTCCGACAGAAGCCTTCGACAATAATTTGGACGACGATTGCAAGTGCTTCACGTTTGCTCCGAGAGGTCTTCTAGAAGCACAAGTCTCGTCATCGCAGCATGTGCACGAACTTCCGTCTGCTGCACTGCATCTCGATCCACTTAGGAAGAACGACCTTGCTGACTGAGATAATGTACCGAGATTCTTTGCTCGTAACATTTTTTTTCTGTAGAAACAAGTGGTTAAAAAATCGAACAATTAATCTCGACTCATTCGCGATAATAACAAACGAGGATTAAAGGAAGAAAGAATTCACCAGAAGCACTAATGAGAAGAGCAGCCTAATAGTGCCACAACTGAATCATCTATACCAAGAAACGGCAGAAAAGATGAATGCCGTAATCTGGAAAAAAAATAAAAATAGAACGATAAAATGTTGTTAAGCTGAAAAAAGTATATATATATGAACTAGCAGCTGGAAGGTTTACCCAATTTAAAATATATATTAAAAAAGGTTGAAATAAAACGAAGAGAAGGAATAAACGGAACCTGCAAAAGATAAATTATGAAAATTTGAAGCTCTAATTAGTGCCATCAGTAGTGAATATTTGGGGCTGCCGGTAATTGTGTATGCAACCTACGGTTGTACAAATTTTGGTTGATAATCAGTATCAACCACAAGGTAATCACTATTTTTTTTTTCTTTTTCGACCGAAAAAAAAAATAAAAAAAAACAAGCGAAATGGTAATGTAACGAAAGGAATTCCAACGGTCAATTAATACTAAACCATCGACTGAAGCACTTGTGCAGCCATAGTTACTGAAGAACAACCATACCTTTTCATTACAAAAATATAGTTACACGTGATAACAAGATATTAATACAATACGACAGCCGACAAATATAGCGCACGAGATAAATAGTGTACCAAGTTTGATCAATGAAAGAAACTATAAACAAGTTACTTCTCTGATCAATCAGGAAAACTTTCGGCACTTCGATCAAAGTAAAAATTGTTCCTTTTAATATTAGTATTATTCAGCTCATCGTGTGAGAAAGACTAAACCGTAAGTTGTTATAGGACATACGAAACTAAACTAAATCTTTCTTCCCCCAACCCCAAGGAAATAGCAATAGAAGAGGAAAAAAGATAGCTTTTTGCACAAGGCAATACGAAAAATATAAACACAATCGAAAAGGGCCGAAAAATCGAAGCGGGGTTTTAGCTTCGGCAGGCAGAAAACACCCAAACAAATCACTATGAATACAGAAACTTACAATCAGACCCCTGTATAAAAATGCAATCTTTAATCATAATCTAATCAAAATGAAACACTATTGTTCATCACAACACAAAAATCACACGAGGGAACGAAAAAAACAAAACAATAAAAATTCAATCTTTCTTCCAATAAATCAATTAATTAAAAAAAAAAACCACATTACAAAAACATCACAACAAACACTTGACAGCAAGTGATTCTCATCATAATCACTAATACAACTCAAGAACACACAGTACACAGTAAAAGCTACAATCTTGTACACTTAAAAGAAAGAAAAAATAAACAGAGTCAAATAATGAGAAGAAAGTACCTATAAATGGTGTTCACGGAGACCCCGGAAGAATCAAACAAAGTGTTTCTTGATGAAATTACACAAACAGAATAAAAATATTAAATTAAAAAAAAAAAGAAAAAAAAAAAGAAAAAGAAAAAACTATGGAACAGAGGAAAGGTTAAAGGAGGCGGCTGTTGTGTTTTTCTGTAATCGACCTAATAGAGTTTTTCTTCCAAGCAACTTGGTGTGTGTGTGTGTGTGTGTGTGTGTGTGTGTGTGTGTGTGTTGTGTTCCACAAGACTGTAACTTTTTCTCTCTCTCTCTCTCTCTCTCTCTCTCTCTCCTCTTTCTCTCTCTACTTTTATTTTTTTGTTATTTTAAAATTTACCTTTTTTCTTTTTTTTCTTGGGTAAATTACAAACACCACCCTGAGGTATGGTCAATTTACACAAAGACCCCTATTGTTTGGATAATTACATATACCCCCCTCAACTATGTTTTTTTCTTACACATCCACCTTTATGGTGTCAGATTCAACATAATCATCTAGATTTCGGGGAATGTGCTCGAGTTTGTACTCGTTTTGAGTAAAAATACAGTTTCTGATGCACCACAATCTGATATATACAAGACAAAAAACACATATTATGATCATCTTGCTTCAAAATGTAGAGTTCGAATGGGATAAAACGGGTACAAAAGTGATAATATTCCATATAATCGCGAAGATTTCACTAAATTTGAGGAGTTGAGGGGGTGGTTGTAATTATCCAAACAAAAGGGGGATTTTCGTAATTTAACCATACCTCAGGGTGTGGTTGTAATTTATCCTTTTTTCTTTAAATGATTTTTGAGGTTAATGAATGTTTGTGTGTTTGGGATTTTTTTTTAATTTTGTTATTTGCAATAGTTAGGAGGAGAGAGTTTTGTGATTTGAATGGGTGCCACGTGTCGTTACATCCACGGTTCATCTGTCACAGTTGGAAAGGTCTAGGCACCGCATTGGATTTGCTATTTATTATATATCATTATTATAATTATTAATTAATTTATTTATTACTATTGTTAATTTCCTTTCTGGCTACGATTTTTTGTGCTTGATTTTAGGATTCTTGATTTTGACTTTTGGAGTCCACGAGGGGGTTATTATGCTCTGCGGTTGTCTGCATTGACCTAGTTGTGAGCCTATTATTTTATTCACGGAATATCATTTTTATCCCTCAAGTTTGAATCGATTTTCCATTCAGTCCCCTATGTTACAAAAAGAACATATTTATTCTCTCATATTTCAAAAATTCAACGTTTTTTTTTTGTCGTTTTTGTTAATTTGTTAGTACTAATGGAATGAAGCGTGTTGATATCACTAATCTTAATTGACGAACGGTAAATTATCGATAATGACCAAATTTGTTAAATTATTGAAAATGAAACAAATATGAAATTGGTACAAGATAAGGGATAAAAATTGTAATAATCCCATTTTACTAACATTCAAGAATTTACCAAGTTCCTAGCACATGGCTTCAATAAATAAAAAAGATTTTAAACAAAGAAATAACAACTTTTATGGCCTTTTGAGGTACAACTCTAAAGAAAAATATATATAATTTAATTATAAAAGTTTATTTCAAATTGTCCTCTCCATGGCATGAAAGAATGAAATGTAGTAGTTGTTCATGCTATCCACCATTCTAAGTATCATACTTTATATGTTTTTCTTATTTAAAATTAGTTGTATTCGTCCATAAAAGAATGGCAGCTTAGCGGTTGAAGTAAGTGAGTTTGTGTTAATTGATCCAAATTCGGATCCCCTTGTCAACGGTCGGTGGGACGAGCTTTACCACACATAATTAGCCAAATGTGGTTCACGACTTTACGTATCTCTGTGATTTGCAAGTTATTATATGAGAATATATGTTTACCTAATATACTTATATGATTGGTTGCGGATTCCTTCATAATTTAAATTTATTGACAACTAATATTTATGTGTTACGTTCTCAATCAAATTGTATCATCATGAAATGAACATGATCGATCCCGCAATTAGACAACTTCTCAATTTTGTTTGCCAAAATCTATTCTTATAAAATATTGGGAGTATTGCGGCCACCCCATGAGGTATGTACATTAAAAAAAAAAAAAAAAAAAAAAAAACCTCTTCTACGGGTAATTGCGGTCATCCTTCATTTTAAATATTTTTACATAAGATTTATGTAACTGAGTTATTTATTGAACAAAATCGTATAATTAATTCGGTAAACGGTATGAAATGTTGGTGTACAGAAATTTCGATTCGATTTTACCGAATTAACATCCCTTAATTTACCTCTAAAAGAATCTATTCGTAAGATAATACATAGTTGAGGGAGATGGCTATAATTACCCAAATAATAGGGGGATTTTCGTAAATTAATCATAACTCAGGGGCAGCATAATATACATATATTATAATAGGGTAAATTACAAACACCCCCTGAGGTATGATCAAATTACAAAAACCCCCCTCTTGTTTGGATAATTACATCTACCCCCTCAACTATGATTTTTTCTTAGACCTCCACCTTTATGGTGCCAAATTCAACATAGTAATCTAGATTCTGTGAAATGTGATCTAGTTTGTACTCTTTTTTGTGTAAAAAAAACAGTTTCCGATGTAACACAAACTGATATATACAAACTAAAAATCACATATTATGATCATCTTGCTTCATAATGTAGAGTTTGAATGGGATAAAACGGGTACAAAAGTGATAATATTCCATATAATCTCGAAGATTCCACTAAATTTGATGAGTTGAGGGGGGTGGTTGTAATTATTCAAACAAGAGGGGTGTTTTTGTAATTTGACCATACCTCAGGGGGGTGTTTGTAATTTACCCATTATAATATTATGTGTTTGCTTACCTCGTTTTTTTGTTGTTGAACCAAAAAAAGGAAAGGGCCTGGCATACGTGGACGACAAGTCAAAATTGAAAAGCGTGGAGCCAAACAGTCCGCAGAAGATAGGCCATCAAGAAACATTTAAATCACCATTTTTTATGTTTTATAATTTGGTTTTAAGTATATTTTACCTAAACATTAGAATCAAATTAATTAAGTGAATATACTATTTCCTATTTGGTCAAAATATATTATTCAATCTAGAATTTGAATTGAGAATGATTATTTTGGAGTATCCTATAGTTTGATCCATGGATCGTATTCACGACAAATTATTGGCTATGTTTAGTTCCATTTTCATCTCATTTTTATATTTTTCCAAAATAAATTAATGTTTGGTTATGTTTAGTTCCATTTTCATCTCATTTTTATATTTTTCCAAAATATGATTTGATATCATCTCAAATTATAAATTAACATTACTTTTATTTTTTAATTATTGCCTCAAAAAGATATATTTTCCCAGAATAAAACTAAAATAACTCCCATACCCCGTAGTTTACCTTCTAAACTCAATCTACCTTCATTTTCAATTAAATAAATATAATTTATAACTTCTTGTAAATAATATAGAATGTGGTTATTCATATTTAAAGTGACTCGAAATTTATAACTTGAAATTACATGACCACTAGAGATTCAATTTACGCCTTAAAAATAAAATTGAGATAAATAAAAATACTTCTCAGTCTTGGAATTGAGGGAAATGCCAAGAAACACATGATTAATTGATTATACTTTCCTCACCATTATCCAAATCCAAATTAAGCCGGCGCATTTCTACGCTTAAATGATCGAGGGGAAAAAAAACAAGGGCAAAATGTATATATGTTCGAATAAATAACCGCTAGCTCGAGAAGAAATTAGTAGCAGAGAGAAATGCGTCTAGTTCCGTGTCAGTTACGAAAGAGCTCTCTTTGCCGTCGTACTTTTGAATCCACTATTACTTGTGTAGTAAAAAAAAAAAAAATCACGAACCGTACCATTTATTCAGAAGTTCCAATAATAGTACTGCAGCAGAATCCTTTGCTTTCTTCACACTCGGCATAGGTTCACCGATGCATTCATCGGTCCATCCTCTATCAGAAGTATTCACTCTCACAGCAAACGTAAATTTCTTTGCGTGCGCAGGACCACCCTCGTGTATACACCTAAACCGACAAAAAAAAAACATAATTATATAGCACATCGAAAAAAACAATGAGCGACTTTTACAAATATAAAAGTTTTGACTTTAGAGATGGATATAAATTACTTGTATAGGGGCATTGGCCAATTTTTACGAAGACAGATATCGTTCAAGGTTTGTCTGGTGAAAGAGTGGGTCCCGTTCTGCTTCTCCTTCCCATTTTTCTCAGCGTTCTCCTTGGATATAGCTATCTCCTTCTCTTTCAAGGCAACGAGGGCGTTTCGAGCAGCCAATTTCTGTGCCATTTTCTTTTGGGGATTATGAGCAAGCCCAACTTGAACACCGTCTACGTATACTTCCACAGTAGCCAAGTTCCCACTTCGCGTGGCTTTATATTCTAGACCTTCGGCTTGTTGTTGACATCTTTCTTGTAGTTCTCGAACAGGATGCATTGGGAGTGTTTCTGGGGTAACCATTGGGTCCAACAGTGGTTGAAAGACCTATAAAATATAAATATATATCAATTCGAGAAATTTCGATTCCCCCATTCTTATCCATTCCCAAAATGGAGAAATAAATAACCGTTTTGGTTAATAAGATTATCTAAAGCATCTCATAATATTCCGTATCTTGTAAGCATCGTATTTTAAAGGAGCCACGTGAAGAATCTAACCTTCCACACAACTGCAGTATTACATCCAGTGTCAAGGAAGATGGCCCCAGCAATTGATTCTACGATATCTCCAAGAACTTTAGGAGCTTTGCAATCCCCTAAACCAAAAGAGTTAAACCCGGGTTTCAAAAGTTCACTCTCAACCTCTTTCACGAAATCTCGAATCTGAAAATTAAAAATAAATAAATAAAGGCAATGAATTTGTAACTCAAACCCCAAAATCAGACAACGAAGAAAAAAAAAAAGGCCCCACGTACCTGTTTCTCAAGTGCACTTGAGCCATGACGAAGATGTGTATGAAGGTTATGCTTAACAGAAACGCGTGCGAAATTCTCATTATTCACAGCAGCAGCTCGCAAGTCGGTCAGACGCCCTGGAGGCAAATCTGTGTACGTGAAGAACAGGTGCTTTGTGATGAGATGATCCAGCACCGCATCACCGACGAATTCTAGCCTTTGATAACATGAAACACCAGAAGATGGACGTGATGCATGAGTTATAGCTTCAACCAACAACCCCTTGTCGTTGAACTTGACATTCAAGCAACCTTCTAATGCGTCAAAATCAATAGTTCTTAGTACACTGTCTGGAACAGAACTCGGCCTAATCGAATAATTTATCTCCTTCAAATCGAATTCTATATCGATTCCAATCCATTTCATAAGGTGGTTTGCAGCAGTCTTTCCACCTTCGACGTAATACACACCAATCAACGCTTCCACAACATCTGCCAGTGTTTTGCCGGATAGCACTCGGTACGAACTCGAGTCACCCTCGAGTTCCCCATCCTCCATTTCGTAATCTTCGTATTCGTCACCATTGTTCACTTTTTTTCTTAAACTCTCATCAGAATCTACTTCGGCATCAAACAATGACGGTTCTTCTTCCTTAGTGTCCTCATCAAAGACAGGAAGAACCCCAGGTGCAGCCCATCTAGATGATGCAAATCGATCTGCCTGGATGTACGACTGAAGCCCCTTGTCCAGTGCAAACTGATACAGTACAACGTTGCTTACCATCTGCTGCCTCATCCTAGTAAGCTGACCTTCATGTTTCTGAGGGTATTTTAGGAAAAGAAATCTGCTAACAACCCATTTCAGATAAGCATCACCTAAGAGCTCTGCTCTTTCATAACAGAAAGTCTCTTGACACGACGCTGCAGTTAAGGCTTCTAAGATCTGCAGATAGAAATCTTACACATCAGATATACATATACTGTAGCAACTCTTTAAGAAAATGTTTTTTGGAGAATTTAAAATACCTTTGAAGCAGGAACGGGGTAATTAATGATTTCCTTAAGCTGTACAGCGAGGAGCATACTTTCAATCCTTCTCATAATTGATGGCAATCTTTGAGCTCCCCTAACTAGTGATCCAGGAAGTGGATGCACAAAACAGAGTTCGGGAGGGAGAAAAACATAATATATTTTCTCATGTGTATCATCAGATTCACCATTATGACCTGCAACAGAAATTTTTAATCAATTTAATTCCATGAAAAATTGATCTATGGCCCAAAAAGATTAAGAGAAGGAATTCAGCTTTGCAGCATTGATACCTTCTGAGTGTTCAAAGCGTGGAGACAAAACATTCTTGCAGTACGAAACACCACGGGCTCTTATCAGAGGTTGCTGCTTATACATCAAATCTACACCATACCTAAAAATTGATTTGGACAATATGGTCAAATGCACAACACAACAAGCAAAATAGTGAGGACTTCTAATAATTGAGAGCAGCACACTCAAAACGATCTTAAAGTACTAGAAATCACCCAGCGAGGTTCTGCATCAATCACTAATCAAAATAAATATATTTGAGAATTTATCAGGTAAAACAGATGCAGGATATGGAGAACCTCCGCATTTTAAGCAATTAAACTAAACAAAATAACTAAATTTCTCTTCTCTGTGGTTGCATTTCAATTGAAGGATTTGGATTTGAGGAAAGGATTTAAAATGACTCCAAATTAAAAGGATTTGATATCCACCATAGTGACTGAAAAAAATAGCCTAAAATGAGAACTAAGGATTTGAATCCATTGTCGAATGAATCAATCAAAATAAGTTCAATGGATTTGTTTATTGTGGATTTCAAATCCTTCCATCCAAATGCAACCTTTCTTTTTTGGTAACAAACCCTTCTTCCATCCCCAGCACAATATTTTCAATGGCACGAAAGGGGAAAACCCTCAACGGAGGTATAGCCAGATACATGAACAGATACACGCATTGCATACAGACGGAGGGGAGGGAGGAAGACATTTAATTAAAGGATGAACTCGAAACAAATTTGGCACAGAAAAAAGAACATACTTTTGTTTATAATAATCGGCATAAGAACTGTACTCCAAAGGACCAAGGTAGCCTTCTTTCCTGGGGAATGAGTTCTCTGCAGTCATCTCAAAGCGCACGGAATCTACATAGAACCTCTTTCCAGAATGAGCTGCAGTAATAATTTTGCCTGCCAGATCTTCTGCTTGAATACAGGAATCAGCCATCATCAATTTGCCTTTTGCTAAATCAACTGGACGGGGCACTTCACTAGCATCTCGTGTACGTACTAACCCAGATGCTTTTACCACGTCAAACTGGGCAACAGCTCCTCTAATCCCATAGGTAGGGTGGAATTTCTGTTCAAAGGCCATGCCGTGTCGTAATTTGCCAAATCCATATTCTCTCCGGTCTCCACCTAAAGTCCGCTCATTAGTGCCAAGGTAAACATCCGGCCTAGCTTTCTGGAGGGGATTGTTCCATGCATCTGTCTTTGTAACATTTTCAACTACAGCCCAGTCAATATCATTCGACGAATCTGCCGATTTACCTCCGACAAGAGGAACAAATAAGTATGCTTTTGCAGTGTCCCAAGGTGTGTTAGATGGCTCAACATCCACATCCAATACAATGCTCATCAATCGAACGTGGAAGCTCTTAAGCAAAGACAACTGTATAATATAGATAGAAACAGTGAGGATTAGCTCATTGCTAAAAGGAAAACAATAATTCAAATAACTAATTAATATAACAATGCACCTGAGTTTCTCTAATTTCTATTGACCCTTTATAGGCGAGTGATGCTTTCGTTATCACAGACCGAGCAATAAATAAATCCACTGACATTGACAGTACCTAGCAATGACATGGAAGCACAAAAATAAAATGATTGTGCAACTAATCAAAGCTTAAAAATATGTAATATACCTCTGCATCCAATTCACTGCCAAACAATATTGCAAAGTCTGAGACGTTAACTAAGAGGGGATCTTTGGAGAAGCCAATATTTTCGCATTTGATAGAATACATGTGAAGGTGAAACAACTTGGAATCGTCACAGCCATTCCCAGATAACACCCATTCTCCCTGCAGAGACAAAGGGTTGACGTACTACTAAGATCAACAGTTAAGAACCCAAATTAATAGAATTACATGCTTATATCGCAAAATCCCAAGATCAACATGCAGTCTACAATGTCGGATATGGAAAACCCTCGCACTATTTTGCACCAAACAAGAGATGAATTAAACCATTCTGGTTACTATTCTGTCTGACCAGACATAACCTTACTTTTGAAAAGTATTCTTTTTTGCCCTGTACTATCAGGGTTTGCAGCAAAAGATTCAACGTAGAGAATTTTATAATCTGCATCATAAACAATTTAGTTCTTAAACATTCCTGTTGATGCGTTTAAAATTTCTCCGTGTCCTGCTCTACAACATAATCAGTGTGTAACATACTGAATGGGGAATTTTCATCAAATTTTGTAATTATACATTGCCAAATTACAGCAATGGGGTCTAGTTAGGGTTTAGTCCGGGCTATATCCCCTCAATTCCGGAATAGATTCTCATGTAATCAGATTTTATTTTTTAGATATCTTTGTCGAACATATAGCATCTTTTACAACTCACCTAGATATTCACATACTTAATTCCAGAATTTTAATATGCAGATGGTAGAACTTCTTCAAGCAAATCAATTGCAAGTATTTTATCAACTTCTACCAAGTTTACGTGGGTGGAGAGGACCACAAAAATCCAGGTATGTGTAATGTGTGAACAAGCAGCCACACATAAGCCTGCTTTGGGACAACTTCGATTAACATGCAACTAGTAATGATTGGAAATGGAGTGGTAATTGACATTTTCAGATTGCAAAAGATCATTTTGATTCTTAATTTAATAAAAAATTAATTAAAACTACGCTACTTTCAACAGCATAAAGCAGAGCGGTTTCACTTCAGAAGAAGTATAGATGGAAGAATAACCTGAAGAACGTCAGCTACTCCTTCAGGGTAAAATTCTCTATGCCTAGCAGTTCCAGGGAGAGGATCTCCATCATCATTTTGTTCAACTTTCTCAGCTTCTTCCCCTGTTCCCTTGTCTGGCAATAACATGTCAGTAAATGCTCCCATCTCGTGGAGCTTCTTGCAAGCAGCCAAACAAACAGCCTGAAATTTGCATAATCTATCAAATAGATACTTCTGATACATTTTAAACAGAACTACAGATGATTGTGACAATTGAGCATGCCTGTTGAGCAAGGCGCATCGATTTGCATGTAGGTCCCTCCAGTTTCTCAAATGGTGCATTACACGGAAGTTGAAGCTTGCACGAATACTCGGTAGCGCTTCCAGGCTTCTCATGAGGCACCATGATGAACTCTGGATGAAGAATTGAGTACCTGCATCATCAATAAAGTGAAGAGTAGAATTAGTAGAGCACAAAAAATTGTAGACATGAGAAAAAATAAGGTAAGGAAACATCAGAACAGTAAGAGAAAGCACCTGTCACTGGGCAACTGTGAGCAGTAAAAGTGGACAAGTCCGACTGCCGAATTTAAGCTCACAACAGCACCAGTAGACTCCACCTGGTAAACGGTACTAGCTAGTGGCTGCCCAGAATTTAAGCTGCAGGTCTCCTTGAGATGACTAATATCAGTCCTCTCAATAGCTTCTTTCCGCAAGGTCTCTTCGCTATTCCTAGCATTCTTTAAAAATGCTACATGGGACAAATTTCCTCTACAAACGAATCATAAGAGTAAGACTTTTTAATTGTCTATTCATGAATAATCTGCAGAATTGAAAACGCATATCACTCAATCTTACCTCTCAACCATCAAGATGTAATCTGATCCGGGTTTTCTGGCACGGCCTCTAGACTGAATATATGCCAATACCGTTTTGGCAAGATCAAAGCGAATAACAACATTACATTGCCGAATATCAAGTCCCTCCTCAGCCACACTAGTGGCAACTAAAACAGAGACCTGCAGGAGCAGATTACATGAACGAATAAGTTAATGAGATAATGGTATTTGAGGCAATCACACAAAGTCCAACTTACGCGACCATCTCGGAATCGGGCAATTGTATCTTGCATTTGACTGGTTCGCATTTCTTGACTATTGTTGTGCCCAATCAAACTAGCAGATTCGACAAAATCTAATGATGGAAGCTCTGCAAAAACCTGCACGCTTAAAGGACATATTAGATGTTTCATGGCGGCAAAGTTACCAAATATCCACACAATCTGTTTGCTGAACTCAATTGACCTTAGGAAGAACCAAAGCAGAGACAACACGTTCAACAAAGATTATGGCACGAAAATCCGCCGTGTGCTTATATCTCAGAAGTACTTTGATCAGTGACTGCACTTTTGGAGTCACTTTTCCATCGGCGACAGCAGCTCCAGTAATCACATCAACATGCTCTCCACCAGAGACAACTACCAAATACGTAGAACAGAACATTATACATTTTATTGTAATTGAAGCAAGAGATGAAGGAAATCTAACATGCAGAGCTTATGAATGACCAACAATAACATAAATCCATTGTCAAGTTCGTGAAATATCTCAGCTTCAGCAGAAGACAAGAAAACATGCATGCTTTAATCCGATACAGGATTTTTTGCTGGCAAATATATTTTTAAAAAATTAAATAAATATTATGAGGTGAATAATGAGAATCCATATGAATGTTTCTAGCATAATAATCTTGGTGAAGAAGCATAACAATCTCTATTTGAATAATTATCCTTCTCCTGCAAATTAAAGACATGTAGTATCTTCTGATTTGAACTGTTCGGATTTCATCACAGTAATGCAGAGAACGAAAACGATCAGCTTCCTCAAATGGCATCAGATGAACAAAGAAAAGGGGAAGAAGACACATCACAGAAGCAGTACAATTCCCAAGTAAATCTTTATTCGTCATAGTTGATTCATTGAACTTTACTCTAGTTAATCAACAAACTTAAAAGGGCAAACAAGACCCAATCTACGCCAATTTAGGATGGCAAGTCTGAGATCTTTTTTTCCCCATCCAACTAAAACCACATACATGTAACTATGTATGATAAAAGCCATAAAACAAATATGTTTTACTTCGACGCAGGATGTTCCACTTGGTTCTAAAACACAGTCAAGACTTAAGGATCAAAAAGCTAGGAAGATTTTCATTGGAATTTCTCTTTTCTCGCTTAGCTAAAATCTGGTGTCATCGTTATTCGTTCACAGTCGAGAAGTGTATTTTATTGATATAGGATTACACTTAATGAGATAAACCAATCAGTGACTCACCATAAATGCATGCTGTGCATGATAATAAAGATAGAACTTCTCACCATGACTGTTAGTAAGTTCCCCCTCCTCTAGGTCGTCAGGCCCATCCCCATCTGCAGCACTGTTGTCCATCTCAGTGCCTTCAACATTATTCTCCAAAATGGCTCCTTCAGACAGATGGCATTGCAAAAGAGAGACAACTTGGTGTAGGTATGATTCTTGGAACTTGACATCAAGTTGATAGTTTGCCCTTTCATCATTCTGCAAAGCAGTTAAAAATCCCTGGGCAACCTGCAAAGAAAAAACAGCCCTAAAAAATTCAGAACTTACTCACTAACAACAAAAGTTTTCCAGTCATCCGAAACTAAACATCTTAAACTATAGTGTCTGCAATCAAAAAACCTAAACCCCCTTCAAAGTTCTCTTCCACCCCTTCCAATAAACTCATAACAATTGCAACCTCAAAAACCTTTAGAGCAAAAGATGATGGAAACAATCACTACATGTTATAGTTGGCTGCAACACCGAAGAAGAAATGAAGCAGCAAAAGCAAGATAAAATTAGATTGAATCAAAAGATTAAATTGGGAAACCATGGAGCCAAATATAGTTCCTTAACTTATCCCTTGTCAAACCAGAACATGCAATTATAGACAAAGGGAAAAAGGAATCATCCTATTAAGAATGTCACATCACCTTGTAAGCACACCACTGTCCTAGTTCACCCAGTGCATAGTTGATGGCCCTTAATTTTTGGATTAAATTAGCAGCACCATCATTTTCGGTCCGTTCAGACACACCGTAAACTTGGCGTAGCTCTTCCTTCGCTCCAGCATCTCTGGCTCCCATAAATTGCCACTTACTTCTTCTGGAGCTTGACCGAGCAGCTTCTTCAACAGTATGTTCCATTTGTTTTATTTTCTCATGGAGGGACCACAAACTGGAAGCTTTGTCATACTCCACAACCACTTCTGAAGGCATTGGTACATGTTTCTCCAGCTCCTCACGGTCCTTAATAGTACAAACTACGGAGTCCAGTTTACTTTCCAGGTTGCGTATCTTTACTGCACAATCAACTTGGCTAGAAACACCTGAGTTCATAAACAGTTTCAGGTTCTAAGGAAGAAATCAACAAAAGAAACACAAGAGAGGGCAAATATAATACTTACAGCTACAAAAGTACCAAATGCAGAACAGAAGAACTCATCAATGTACATAAACACATGTGTGTGTGTGTGTGTATTTATATATATATATATATATATATATATATGCCGGGAAGGCATGCATGAGTGGTATTGAGGTGGGGAGGGTAGTATTAGGTCAATGTTTCAATTCCCTTGGTGTTCGGTTGTAGGTCATTTACAAAGCCAACATATATATATATATATATATATATATATATATATATATATATATATATATATATATATATATATATATATATATATATATATATACACACACACACACACACACACACACACACACACACACACACACACACGTGTGTGTTTGTGCGCGCAGAGGTGTGCAAGTACAGAGTGTGTGAACATTTACATTAAGTGATGCTTCCCACATTGGCAAGAGCGAATGCAATTGACTGCATGGACACAAATAAGCAACATACCCTTCAAGTTCACAGGAGATGCAGTCATCCCAAAAACTGATGGCCTCTTCTCCTTTTGTGTTGTGTGGTAGAACTCCGACATCACTAAAGAATAAGGATGTTTCTTCACAGCATGATGGCACTCATCCAAAATAAGGAGATTAATCGCTTCCATTTTTACTATACTGTGTCTAAGTATGTTCAAAAGAATTTGAGCCGTCATCACTAAAACCTGGATCAAGTACCAGCATAAGTGGGGAAAGTTAAGCATGACAAGAATCGACAGTAAATTCCAGTAGTTGAATACAGTAAATTCAGAATGCTGTTATTTTGAACGAACTAAATGACTCTTTGTTGCCACATACTTTCAATTGTCTCTACTTTAATAATGTGTCTTGAAATGCAATTCTTAAAACCAACGGAAATAATACATCCCATAAATAATCAGCAACCAGGACCTCGAAAAAATATTAGAAGCTGGTCAATCATGCACCTTTTTAATGATAGAGGAGACAAATTTTAACAATTTCCAATAAGCCAACTTATGTAAGCATTTAATAGTAACATTGTCATTACTTAAGATTTGACATTAATTGTCTAAAATTTAACGAACCGAAATAAGAATTTAAAAGAATCTGTCAGGTTTTGTCAGAAAGGTTGCATTAGGGTCTTTACATATATGAATACAGATGAGTGAGAAGTATTGTGTATTTATTTTTCTTATAATTGTCCAATAATCTAAATTATGTAAATATCCCAAAGTATGATGGAAGAAGCTCCAATATCTTATCAGATGTATTACAGTGCTTTTGTATGAGTGAAGATGAGAGCGCATGTGTGTGTACTTAAGCGCATGTATGAATATCTACATGTGTCGAAAGAGAAAAAACCAAATTAAGTTCACAAAGAATGCCCCATCTCTAAAACAACCACCCGTAGCCCAAACACCTAGCAACAATAGAAGATGCAAAAGTTCATATATTCCCATATTAATTGTTCTGAAAAATACGTGCATCAAACAGCAAAGCTGCTCAACAAACAATCCTTACCACCAAAATTTCCATCAAGGATCAAAAGATTACTAGAGAGAGAGACTGGCCCTTTGGCATTTTCTTCACCATTTAACAAATATTTGACCGAGTTGATCAGCTCAATCCTAATGTATCCTCAATTTTCAAGAGCAAGATGCAGGACATCGTCTTACTTCCTCCATCTTTATGTTTTATACAATTATAAGTAGGTGAAGACCCTTTACATGATGATAACGATCAATGTTCGGCCAGGCAAGTAAAGGGTTCTGCTAAAGATATTTCCCATAAAACAATGTTGTGGCCTCCAATTCATAAATAAAGAAAATATATGGCTGCACCACGCTACAAATCCTATTCAATGATTCTTCATAGAAAAAATAAAACTGGACGACTTTATGCTTTCGATATATTTGTATTACAACCAGAAGATACTATTGGTCTCTGTATGTTAAACAGATGCTATGTAAAAGTTATAACAACCTTTGCTCATTCACCCTTTAGCATGATAAAAAGGGAAATGAAAGTTGCGTAAATATTACTTGCACCGATAAAATGTAGTATACCTCAAGTTGTTTGGCACAATTGACTCTCCTCTATCTAGTATGGGAAGATGATTAATTTTTCAAGGTTTACTGATTCGCCCATTCCTTTTCTTAATCAAAACAGGTGTTTCATGTACAGGTACTGCAACTAGGAAAAACTAAGGGTCTTTCTTTTTCAAGCCATCTTTGACGAAATAAAAATGAAAAATGGGCTTTGCTTGTACCTCCTATTTTACTTCCCTCTGCTATTCTCTCTAACAAAAGTAGAGAGGTTTTTTTCTACATCCACTTCTACTTGCCTTACCGTTATGCCTACATTCCTCACCACCGAACTCGGCAAAACTAAATGGTAAATGGGGTAAGGTCTAAATTAATCCTTCATTTTTTTCTTCACTTCTTCAATTGAGAAATGTCAAAGTTACAAGCTCCCTCACCCCCTACCCCCCTCCTTTAAGATACTTTACCTCCTGAAATGACAGAAAATTATGTACTGTTTGACTTGAGAGTTTTCCATGATAAGTTAACTCCAAGGCCAAATAGTAAAGGAAGTTCTTTTTTAATATTATTTATATGAGTATTGCAACAATTATCGCTATTCACTTCAACAGTTAAGACACAAGTGAGAAACCATCATTCTCTATGCTCCAACAAAGAAATCAACCTTTCACCACATATCATTTACTTTGCAATGGACATAATAGAAATTTAGAAAGAACTCATAAATGAAAGAGGAATTAAAGTAAAAATTCGATAAACATTAAAATTAAGTGTTGCAGACAAAAGTACCTGCTTGCTATCAAACTCACGCTGCCACCTCCGTGCATCCCAAAAATCCTGACCCATTTCACCACAGTAATGGCCAACTTGATAACCTGTGCGCTCACGGATAACTTCAGCTTGCTGCATTTTAAAAAGAGAGTTACTCACATAGACGTTGACAGATAAAATGAAAGTTCTTCACTGATTCCCAGTAAGATACTACCTGATAAACAAGAGGAACTTTCGGCACCAAAAAGACAGCCAACATTTTCTTATTTTGTTTTTGCAATTCAGTGCTGACACTTTTCATGAGAAGGACAGCGATTAGTGTTTTTCCAGCCCCTGTTTCAAGAAAAGCAATAGTGTTTCTCTTCTTTGCCTGCTCAAGAACGTCCAACTGGTACTGACGAGCTTGCTCCTCGGGAAGTTTCTCTTTCGGCTGGTCCGATTTCTTCTCGTCTGTAGTATATTTGTTGCTTTTCTGAGCGTTCGCCTTCTCATCTCTATCACGAGAAGATTCCCAAGAACCCATTCGATAAACCAACTCACTTGTTTCTTTCTCCCGCTCCCAGTAACCTCTTGCTTCCCTATAATCCCTGTCCTTGCAACTACCTGTACTACACCGTTCTCTTTTCCTCACTTGGCCTCTTACATGCCCATCGGTCTCCACATCATCCCAACCACGGTGTCTCTTCCTTCCCGGCACCCTGTCCAGAACCCTCCTTTCCTTCTTTGGATCCCTACAAGGAACTCTTCTGTCGTGCCTTTGCTCAGTGTTGTTAAATTCACGAGACCTTCTGTCAGTCTCGGTTCCGTCATTCTTGAATCCATTACCGCAAACAGACGGCCTTTTCCCGTTGCAATTAACAATTTCATCCTTAGACACTGATTGTTGATCCTGGATGGTATTATGAGCAAGTAAATCATCGTCAACACTCTTTATACTGTCGAGAATCTGATCAATCCCGCCAAAGAAACACGGGTCAAGGCAGCCACCATTAGAGAGCGGCTCCAGTACAGGAACTGAAGCTGCGGTGGCAGTTCCGAAATCGACAAAGTAATCATCGCATGAAATGTCCTCGCATGCATCCAGCCAGTACGACGGCCTGCCGTCAGCAGCAAGAGCACAGGCATCAACTGAATTCCCAGCCTCCCCTTTATCCAGTTTCTTTTCACAATCCATTCTCGAATATAAATTATTACTAAATTAAAACAGAGGCATAAACCCTAGGCAATAAACATTTTACTTCTAAAAAAACGAGGACAAACAATCTTCTGCTTTCAAATCCAATCCACACCAAACAGTATGAAGATAAATAAATTAAATAACTGAACCGAAAAGTACCGAAGCACACAGAAGCTTTTACAGCTAAAAAAAAAACACACACACACAGAGAGAAACCCTGAATTAATTAACTGAAAGGGGGGTAGGCGAGAGGTAGAGAGAGGTAGAGAAAGAGAGAGTGGAGAAAGCAGATAAGCGTTAAATAGACCGTATGAAGCACGCGAAGAGGGTATGATTCGAAGATTCTCCCCCCACCACCGGTCTATCTTACGCCACTCTGCTCTCTCTTCTCTTCTTCTTCCGTGCAATTAAACTCAGTGAGTGCCCTAACTTATCTCCTGCTCCTCGAATTGCGAATTGCGAATTTCCGGCGATCGATTCCGTTGAGAGGCCGCCGTGGAAATTACACTTCCGGCGCCGACTCGATCCGACCCGACCCGGATCCAGAATCTACGGGCGTACGAACGATATGGGGCGGACTGAAATTGAGCTGACTGACAGTTGACTACATTCATCCCTATATATATATTATTTATTTTATTTTATATATTATTATATTATGGGTAAATTACAAACACCCCCTGAGGTATGGTCAAATTACAAAAATACCCATCTTGTTTGGATAATTACAACCACCCCTCAACTCCTCAAATTTAGTGGAATCTTCGAGATTATATGGAATATTATCACTTTTGTACCCGTTTTATCCCATTCAAACTCTACATTATGAAGCAAGATCATCATAATATGTGATTTTTAGCTTGTATATATCAGTTTGTAGTGCATCGGAAACTGCATTTTTACACAAAACGAGTACAAACTAGAGCACATTCCACTGAATCTAGATGATTATGTTGAATTTGACACCATAAGGGTGGAGGTGTAAAAAAAAAATCATAGTTGAGGGCGGTAGTTGTAATTATCCAAACAAGAGGGGTGTTTTTGTAATTTGATCATACCTCAGGGGGGTGTTTGTAATTTACCCTTATATTATATATAGAGATAGAGATAGATTGTGTTGTCATCGTTTGGCTTTTTCTTTCTTTTTCTTACATGGGGTTGTCTAGGGTCCGAGAGAGGTTGTACTACTCGGACCCCAACGATTGAAAATCAACCAATAAAAATGTGACACGTATGATTTGTACGAACCCCATAAAAAAAGTACGATACCTACCTTATAAGTGAAATTACATAAAAACCCCTATAACTAAGTAACAATTAATAATAATTAATAATTAGGGCCATGACAAGAGACTTAAATGCACATTGGTCCGCATAAACAACAATCTTTCAAATAAACCCATCACCATGTCTTTACTCTAAAATACCCTCCATATTTTATCAATTTCATCAATTATACTCTAACTTCCTTAATATTACACATTGACCCAGAATTTAAACAATTATATCAAATTAACCCCCATTTTAATAATTTTTTGAAAAAATAATTTTTTAGAAAATAATTTTTTTTTCCGACCAGATTCCGGCGTTAACCGGGCGAGCGGTGTCCGGCATTGAATTTTTTTTTTTTGAAAACTTTTTTTTCTGAATTTTATTTTCCGGACGGTCAATCGAAGTTGACCGCCGCTCTCCGGCGTTGATTTTTTTTTCGTTTTTGAAAAAATAATCCTTAGAAAAAAATATTTTTATTAATATTACTAACTTGCCTACTAAATTACTGTCTCATACAGTAATATTATATTGTTTCAGACAATAATATTACTGTTTCGGGCAGTAATATTATGAATATTATTTTCCCGAACCGTAACATTACTAATACTATTGTCCCAAACAATGATATTATTGTTTGAGACAGTAATATTACGGTCGAAGACAATAATATTACAGTTGAAGACAACAATAATGCAGGCCAAGACGATAAAATTAATTAATACAATAGTATTATTGTCTCAGACAGTGAAATTACTGTTGGAGGCAGTAGTTTTGAGCCAAGACACTAATATTAATTAAAATATTTTTTTTAAGAAAAAAAAAATTCAAAAAAGAAAGTCAATTAACAGTTAAACTATTGTATCCGACAGTTAAATTACTGTTGAAGACAGTAATTTAGCAGCCAAGACAATAATATTAATTACAATATTTTTTTAAGAAAAAAAAAGTCAATTACAGTTAAATTACTGTCTCCGACAGTTAAATAACTGTGAAGACAGAAATTTAGCAGTCAAGATAGTAATATTAATTAGTATATTTTTTTAAGAAAATAAAAGGTTAATTAACATTAAATTACACTATTCGACAGTTAAATAGCTGCTGGAGACACTAATTTAACAGCCAATACATTAATATTAGTTAAAATAGTTTTTTTAGAAGAAAAAAAAAATCACAGCCGGAGACCCTGCGATTGAGCTACCGGAAAAAAATTTCAGACAAAAAAAAAGTTTTGAAAAAAAAAAAAAAAGAGTCAACGCCGGAGACCGTGGGTCTCTGGCGGTCTCCGGTGGTGGCGAGTCAAAATTGGGGTCAAAATTGAAATTATGGTCAAAATTTGGTTAATTGGTGAAATTGGGCTAAATTAGTTAGCCGAGGTATGATCGTGAATTTATTTTTTTATTTGGGGGTCAAAGAGCAAAAATAACCAAAGTTAGGGGCAAAGTACAGTTAACCCTACTTTTAATTCTCTGATTTAATAATGTAAGGTTAATAAAGTAATTTTACTTGTAGTACGATGGAGTACGACCTTTGTACGATCTATTTTTACTGGGTTCGTACTTTAATTTATAAATTCATAGGTTCGTACTGGATCGTACTAGTTCGTACTTTAAATCAACGACTATAAATTTTTACTAAATATTTTCTACGCACCAGATTAAATCGTTTGGGTCCGAGTAGAACAACCCCTCTCGAACCCTAGACAACCCCTTCTTACATACTTTGGATTTTTGGTGAATTCGTACTTCCTTCGATTATTTTTGTTGTACTTTTTCAGTAATTATATATTAAGTATTTTTTATTGCAACCAAAAAAATGTCAATTTTAATTTCCTGGAACAAAATGGGAGTTAATTTTTCACTTTCGGAAAATTAAATTGAGTGTAATTTTGATCCGATTCATTCAATTTTTATTGCATTTACGAATTTCTTGGTATTTTTAAAATTGATGACAGAAAAAAATATATATAATATAAACGCAATCAAACGTGGTTGAAAAAAAATATATAACTCGATGATGCAATATTTTTTGGGGGAAACTAGGCTCGTCCTTCCTCGTAAATATTTTTTATAGATAAAAGAACACTCAATTTTTTGCTATTTACTAAATGTTTTTTTTTAGAGCTTACTTATACAGTTTATACTAAGTATTACACATAGGTCTCGTTTGGTTGCCGAAATAGTTGGACTTAATTTGATGTTTGGTATCCTCAATAAATTGCCGGGTCGATCCGTCTTGCCTCATCTTGGCTTATTTTGCCTTCTAATGAGTTTTTTTTATTAGACATTTCAAGCTCTAATAAAATAATTGGGTCTCATTAAATTATTTAATCTTATACTGGCTAATCTTATCTTGCCAGCCAATCGGGACCATAAAGTTTAGTTACAAAGCTTAATTACGGAGCTTAATTGAGTTTGGTTATGTTACAAATATTTAATATTTACATATTTGCATTCATCTCTCTCAAACCCTGTAGCTAAACAAAATTAATCAAGAAAGTACGTAGACCTAATTTCTTGAGCGACTATTGTACATTAATGTGATTATACGTGTGTGTGTGTGTGTGTGTGTGTATGTGTGTGTCACAATGTGGGTATGTGCGCGTGTGTGTGACAGTGTATGGAAGAGTTTCAATAATGACAGCAGTGAGGAGAGAGAGTGGAGCAGTCCTAAAAGATTGCAAAAAAAAATATGGATGTATGGTGGAGAAAAAGATAATAATAAACGACTTTTAACAAATTGTCAAAATCTCATTTTTCATGATTTGGCTAATTTTATTCTAAAAATA
Source organism: Erythranthe guttata (assembly GCF_000504015.1). Next base: position 2,140,782 of record NW_012193251.1, on the reverse strand, counting down.
ATAATAATATTGAGCTAAAAAATTCTTCCAACTAGAATATACCACAATCATTGCTGGTCCAAACAAAAAAAAGTATTGGAAAAGGCAAAAGATTTTATTCGATTAATCTACAAACATGATTTTGTTCATTTACTCTTTTTAATTCTCAATATGATGATATGATGGAATCAAATTCCTTTTTTTTATTGGCTAAATTACGGTAAGAGGTAAGCTTAAATTGCGAAAAAACTTTTATTGTTTGGGTAATTATAACTATCTTCTAGACTATGAATTTTCTTACACGTTCACTTTTATGGTGTCAAATTCAACATAATTTTCTAGATTTTGTGGAATGTTATCTAGTTTGTACTCGTTTTGTGAAAAAATACTGTCTCTGATGCACTACAATCTGATATTCACAAGCCAAGAGATACATCTTATGATCATCTTATTTCAAAATATGGAGCTCAAAAGGGGTAAAACGAGTACAAGTTGGAGAATATTCCATATAATCTAGAAGATTCTATAAATTTGACACAACAAAGGTGAACATATAAGAAGATTCATAACTGAGGGGTGGTTGTAATTACCCAAAGACTTTTTTGTATTTTGACATTACCTCAAGGTGTGGCCGTAATTTACCCTTTTTATATATAACATCTAGATGGTTATTAAATTATCATAATTAATTTGTACTCGAGTAAAAGAATTCGTAACCGACTATATAAATGTACAAAATAAATCTACACTGTTGTACGGTAAAGTGTAAAATATACATCGAGTGTTAGATAGACTTTTGGCCAGACTACAACAAAATAACGAGTTCAGATAAAAATGAACAAAAAAAAATTAGTTTGGGGGGCAAATTGTAAAGGAAATACAATTGTTCTCATGTGAATAGCTAATTAAACGATGACACGTGTCCCGTTTTCGTGCGTGTGCAGAATTAAACTCGTGCCAACCCAACAACTCCCAAATGAGCCCATCAGTTATCTTTTCAATAGTCAGCCCATCAATTTTCGGCAGGTCCAATTCCTTTGTCAAAACGCCGCCGTTTCATCCTTCTTCAACTTCGTTCTGAAATCCGCCGTCGCCGTTACCGGAATTGCCGTGGGTCATGAAAATAGCTGATCAACCTTAACCGGAATATTTTCACGGATTCCTTAATGCCACAATTACGAATCGAGAGAGCCCTATGCAGTATTAGATTTTCTGTAAGTGTTTTCCGTATATTTGATTTGATTTCTCTGCATATATTTTAGGGTTTTGATATATATATATACACACACACATATGGCTTCTTTTAGTCAGGTTTTTGTATGATTTGTAATTCGGCAATTCTTTTTCTCAGTCCATATTTTGGTGGTAGCTATAAGGATTTATTGCTTCTTTAATCGTATCAAGTTTTCTTAAAATGCCAAATATGAACGTTTAATTTTAATTTGTGAAAAAATGCGGTTTTCAATTTTCACATTTGATTTTAATTTTAATTTTAATGTATAAATTGGGATTCAAATTTGTATTTTTTTTTCCTTATCCCTTTCGGTCTTGAATCTCCAATCTGTCGATTTATGACAGGTCAGGAAATTTTTGATAGCATCGTTTGTTCGTTTACTGTTGGATCATGGTTCAAGTGGTAAAAGATAACTGGTAGCTGTTCTTCTTACGAGACGTTTCTACCATTTTTGGAACTTTACTTATTTTCTCAAGTGGAACAAGGTACATACAAATCCTTGTTTTGTTCCTTATTCTTGTGATAGTGCAGTTTAATTAGTAATTTAGTCAGTTCATTTTTATCTTCTATCATAAATGGTGTACATGAATACTATGTCCCATTTATGTGCCAAACGGTGCCTCATTTAAGCTATTTTTTGAATTTCTTTAGCCTATTACCAATAAATAATATTATGGGGAGGGATATGTTTGGCGGTAAGAAGAGTTGGTGGCAGAGTTTCAAATGCTAGATTACTTAGTTTTTCATTGTTAGGATACGTACAATATGCGTGACTAAGTTTTGGGCATTCACATGGCAACGCCCAAAACTTTGTCACGCATATAAACTAGGATCTTTTCTATGAATGTACATGTGAACGCAACAAGATAGATACAATTTTAGTTGGAAATGTGTTTATCTAATGTCTGAAATTACAAGTGAAAAGCTATTTGCTGTTTGCATGATAACCATTGGCAAAATTGTCAAAGCTAGTGCTGAGAGTTGAGACATTATTGTAATTTGGGTTTTATGATCAGCTTTTTAGACATTTGAAATGTTCGTTGGAGCATATGGGATTATTGAGACATGAGTCGCCTACAAATCGGCATTTTGGGAAATTGCAAATATGCATGTATCATGTGTAAATGTTTACTGTATTTGTTAGAGTCACTCTAGCTCTATAATCAACTAATGTCTGCAATCTGGTCAGATGAACTGGATGAGGGGGAGTGTAAGTATGTACAGACGATATGTGCATACTGCGAAAAATGACGGGGACTTGAATAGAGATTTTTTTGCACAACTTTGGATTGCTGATAAAAAGAAGCCAAAGCCTTATGGAAAAGGAAAGTATAAAGTCCTGAAATCCAGTGGTAGTGGTGAAACCTTTGTTGATGGCAGAACTATATCCGGTTTTCTCGAAAGAGCATTTTCAGCTGCATCTGTTGCAAGTGAAAAGTCTTACGACAAGATGAAGTCAAATTTGAAGCAACCACCTACCAGTCAGTCTGTCACTGGTACATTGAAACCAATATCTTCGGAAGAGGTAAGGTTACTTACAGTCTTCTGTGGCACTCTTGTTGCAAACGTATATATTATTTAGTTGGATTATTAACTCTATTAGCTATTTTGCATGTAGCCACTTACGTATTCCTGTGAGAATTATTATTTGCATCTTCTGTTTCTGTTTATCTAGTCTTCTGTTGGCCTTGTTTTCTTTTTAGGAGTTGTCTTAATTATTATCTCTTTTCCAGATAATAAATTTGTATAAAAAAAAAATTATGACGGAGGTAGACAACCTTGGTTATAAGTTCCACAAACAATGAAGTCTTTGTATAGGCGATAAATACAGTATTTCAAGTTATATTGTTCATACTGAGGTGAGTTGAAAGATGTATTAATGTCATACCTCGGATTAATACATGGCTTTTATGTACACTTTCTGTGCTTTGGCATATCGGCGTTATAAGTTATTTGTCCATACTGAATTGAATTTTGAGATATGTATTAACGTCATACCTTCGGTCAATACATGGCTCTTATATAATCTTCCTACACTTTTTCATATCCGTATTGGATTATTTTATTTATGTAAGTAGTACGGAGGCTTTGATAAGCTATTCCTATAAGTACCAAGCTCATGTTACCTTTAGTTCTTTGCCAACCTCATCGATGCACTTTACTATTATTATTTCTTAATGTTGAAACTATAAAAACAGAATCACCAATGCGATGGTACAAAGATGCCACCATGTAATTCTATGGTGGCTTATTTTCACTGCTCTTTTCCGTATTTTGAAAAGATTAAAATATACTTGATATCTTTCTATCTGTAGAATAGATTCAGACCATTCTTATGTTGCTCTTTTAGTTTTCTGCTCATCTTTGATTGTTTCTAATATGTTGGGCTATAAAGTAAGATGAGAATTTTGCTGCATTAGTCCACTCCTCGTGCAAGTTGTCAGCCTATCTATATTCATACAGTTGTTGCATCCTCTTATTAGCCTTTTATTTCTAGTCTTTTGCTAGTTTAAATTACACGTCAAGACAATTTCTAGTGGATCGCGTGTTTGCATTTGTAGTTTTTTTTATAGTTCGACCAATTTATATAGAGATATCTGAAAGAAAAATAAGAGGATTTATAAGTGTGCCAAACATATGTAACACTTTTAGTTTATTTATCTATTAGACTGTAAGATGATTAGTTATTGATATTCGTGAACTTTCTATGTAACATTAACTTGCTCGAAATTTATTTCAGTCCAAGGTTGCACCTCTTCTTGCAAGATCCAATCTGCTGATAACCAGGGATATCGAGTGGGCTAACTTGGTCCTTGGTTTTGAGCAGGTCAGTTTTATGGTTTACCAATTTCTGTTGAAGTAGTTTTTAGCAAATTTTGCTTCACTCTCGTCGTAATCCCATCAACTGGTGAAATATATTATAGGTTGTCCAACTCCATCAACTGGCTTTATGATGATATTCTGAAATATGTTTTCCTGATGAAATGTAATTTTTGTATATTGAAATTGCAGGAAAATCGATATGCCATAGTTGATGTCTGCTATCCTCAAGCAGTATGCGACTTTTCTTCTTGGTTTTAGTCCTCTGCCATATTATCCTTTTTTTTTTGGGTCTTTCAAATATAATGACTCGAATTGCGGTCAGTAGCAACTATTTACTCTTTAACATTGTTTCCCTAGCCTGTAGGTTTTATCCGCGAGCAGAGTAACGTGATTGCTAGACAGGTATATATAACTCTCTGTATTCAGGATATTGCCATGCTTTTTTTGTCTTCTACTATTTGTTGTTATCCGATAATTGAAAAAAGAAAAGGACAAATGACAATTCAATTAAAATATTGAATGACCTCAAAGTAACGAGCAGGTTCTCCACTAAGATGGATGTAATGCTTATCTCAATTCCTGCGGTCACTTGATAACTGGGGCCATAAACTCTGTTATAATTAAGTATATGTCGGCTTTATTTCTCCTTTCTTTGTGTGGATATTCTTGTTTTGGTGAATATGATGATTCCTTCATGCTTTTCTGCAGTTGCTTCGACTAAGACGCCCTTTTATAGCATCCATATCTGACGGATTAGGAAATGAACTCTTTAGGGTAAGAACTTTTGACTTTTTTCCGACCATCAGCAGTTGCAAGCTTAGTTTGGTGCCTCTGTTTAACCTCGTAAAACTGCTTCCAAGTAGGTCAGGAGGCCATTTTGGTGGATCACCAGTTCAATCTATGCAGACATAAACGAAAAAGTACGTCTCTTTTTGAAACTTTTCCCTTTGCCATTGATATAATGCTTGAGCTTAGTTCTGCACAATTTTGGAGTAGTATAGATTTAAATTTAAATTAATACTGAATTTAATTTTATTTGTTTTATCTTTTTATTAGGAAATTGGTGTTGTTCATAGAAGGTGGCATCTCTGGAGGAGAATATATGATTTGTACTTGGGGTAACACTTTTCATTGAGCAATTATTCATGTTTTAAGGAATTATCCCAAACTTGCACTTTTCGAATTCTGAATCAAATGTTTGCGGTTTTTTTTTTTTCCTTTTTCTTGTCTTAGGAATAAGCAATTTGCGGTTGTTGAGAATCCTGGGTTTTGGAACTGGACTTTCACTCTGAAGGATATTGAAGGAAATGTGTTGGCTGAAATAGACCGTGACTGGAGGGGTTTCGGATTTGAGGTTCTGGCTTTTCGATTTTTTTTTTTTTTAATAATCTAAGTTAATTTATCTTAAAGGATTGATGATGCTGCTGCAAAGAAGAAGATAATAATTCAACGTTGTTTACATCTGTATTGTGCAGATTCTTACAGATGCTGGTCAGTATGTGATTCGATTCGGGAGTTCCGATTCTAGCGTTGGGCCTACAGGGGTACTTCAGTCATTGCGCAATGCCCCGAGTCGTTTTATTTAGTTATATGAGTTTCTGAATTTTGCTTCGATTTTTTTTTCTAGGTTCAAGAATTAAACGTAACTCGTTCACTGACACTGTCTGAGAGAGCAGTAGCTGTTGCACTCGCTGTTTCACTAGATAACGACTACTTCTCCAGACACGGAGGCTGGTAAGATAATAGTTTTTTTTCTTTTTCTTTTTTTTTAATCATATACCTCTGCTCGTTAAATATCAATCATAAAACATTTATTTTTCTTATCAGGGGTTTTCCCTTTATGGGGGTCGATGAATGAGAATTGGCATCGAGAGTGTTCGACTGCTGAAGAAAAATAGAAAGACATAACAAACTCGATCAAATATTGCGCCCGTCTGAATCGGTTAGTGTTTTCACAATGAAAGTGGTAAAACGAGTTTATGTGTTGTCGTTAATATTGGTTTCGTATCCTGGCCCTACAAACAGTAAATTGCTGCTATTGTTTAGTAAAAGAAACTGTAGTAAAATGCTTCTATTGTATTGTCACAATATCCATGTTATTACAAAAAAGTTGTAAGAAAAATATTTTCCTAAAGAAAAATAAGAACCTGCTTAGCTTCTGTTTATTTATTATTATTTTTTTTAAATTTTAATTTCCTTTCTCTTTCTTTTGCTAATCACTACTTTATTTATTGTATATATTTTAAACAATATGTTCTTCTATCTTATTTTCATAAATATATATGTAGATGAAATATTTTAAATTACAATTAAGGCTTCTTCATTTCGATTCTGGATTGAAGGATTTCAAATTTGTGATATTTTCCTATAATACCCTTTTAATATCCTATAATACCCGTATTTATTAATAAAAGAAAAAAATAAAAAGACAAAAGGACACAAGACAACAAATAATATGAGATCACAAAACCTCAACATTTAAAACCCTCGAAAATAAATATGGAGTTGATAGACATCAAAATGAAAGATTTTATGGTAGGATAGCCATGGGAGTATGCATTAATTTGTGTTTATTAATTAGGTAACCCTTTTTGTTCGTTTTTTATTTTTTTTCCGCACAAACAAGTATCGACATTTGCATGTCGATTTTTGTCGCAAAAATCGACATCTACGTGTTGATAATATTGCCAAACGAAAAGGAAAACAACCAAATATCGTCATCTTAGTGTCGAAAAGAATAGCATGAATTCGATTCCAAGGTGTCGTTTTTTTTTTTTTAAATTGACATGTCAAAAATTTATCCTCAAAATCGACATGCAAATGTCGACAAACCATCCAAAAAATGAACTTTGCATGTCGATTTTCTGGGTCGATAGTTAAAAAAAAAAAATCATTATATCCTTAAATCGTCGATTTTTCAACATAATGACACTAGTACCTCCTCAATGGAGACTTCTAAATGACATTTTGACAAAAAACTTTGAAAAAAAAATCGATTGTTACAAAAAACTCTTTCGAATTTTTACAATCTTTTAAGATTTCGAAAACCTTAATTGTCGAAGGTTTGGTTAGGGCGTCGGAGTTGGACGGTTTGCTCCGATGACTATGAAAAATTGCTCGGCGGCAGGTTTTGATCCGACGGTTGGAGGGTTTTGCTGTGCCTAGTCTTGCAATGTTTTTTTATTTTCATTACATCTTTCATTCTTGCAACAACGAAACTAAGAGAAATATAATTAATAGGCATATTAGTCATTTCTATTTTTTCTCTTAGAAAAATAGTGTTTTCTTTTGTGGTCTTCCACTTAGTGGAACAAGTATTTCGAATAGCTTGCGACATAAGAAAAATCTCAAAAGAAAAGTTTCTTCACTTTATTTATATAAATATAAATATATCCAAACCAGTTGGCATGAAAATATGATTTGGAAAGTAACACTCAATTTTAATTCATAACTTTTCTAAGGCAAACCCATAAGCAAACATGATGGATGTTTCCCCTATAAAAAGCATACATAATAGCCCTAATTTATATATTAATTTAAGTATTTATATTTACATATATTATTATAATATATCTCTTCTTTTACCAAATCACTACAACTTTGCCAGGCTATAAAGAAGAGTCAATATGAAGAATTTTTTAAAAAAGGCCCTTTTCAATTTTCATCATAATCTCCAATTTATTAATCAACCCTATTCTTTTTGCTCCCTTTTTCAACACCATCTTCCTTTTTCCTATTCATTCTTGTTGGAAAAATGAGGTGGTATACCTATGGCCCCTAGTAAATCGGATAGATCGGATCGGAGTTAATACTCTTGAAAAAACTCTAATTTTTTTCGGAAATGAAAAACTAGCTTCAATTTTGTTCCAAAAGTTCGGAAAAATTGAAAATCTGAATTTCGAAAATTGGAATGAAAACAACTTATTACAAAAATCGGAAAAGTTGGAATGGGAATCGGCGGAATTCAGAAATACATAATAATATTGATATTTTAAGTATGATATTCAATAAGAGAAAATCGGATTGAAAATCGAAGTCTCACATACATTCAGATTTTGATCCATATAATTTCGGGAAATTTTCGCTTAATTGTCGTCTACTGGGGTTCGATTTAACCGAGTTTATCAATCTTTATATGTTCAAGTGATGATATATTTATAAAAAAATGAGATATGTAAGATTTAAGATTGTGATGTGAACTGCTATTAAGAAGTTTGATTCTTTCCTACTCACCTCATCCAATATAGACCTTACCTACTCAATTAACTAACCTCATATTTCTAAATCCCAACTAATAAAACGAAACTTCATTTTATTTTGGGTAAATTACGGTCACCTCCTGAGTTATGTTCAAATTACAAAACCCCCTCCTGTTTGGGTAATTACAACCACCCTTCAACTATGTAAATATCCTTACGAAAAGATCCCTCCATAAGTAAATTTTGGGATGTTAATTCGGTAAAACCGAACCGAAATTTTGGTATGCCAACATTTCATACCGTTAACCGAACTAAATATACGATTTGGTTCGGTAAATAACCGAATTACATAAATTTTATGTAAAAATATTTAAAAGGAGGGGTGATTGTAATTACCCAAACAATATGGGCATTTTCATAATTTAGCCATACCTTAGGGGATGTCTAATTTGCTCTTTTATTTTTATTGAGAACAAAACACTCTCCAAGAAAAAAAAAAGTATATCTATGTTTTGTATAAATTTATTCAAAATTCAGATCGAAGTATCTACTCGTCGATGAGCTTTTAAGAAGGTGTTTGTTTAAGCTTATAAGTTGTCTAGTGTTTGGTAACTTAAAAAAAAATTAAGTTTGTTGGAGAACATTTAAGATTTTTTTTAGAAAAAACAGATACCCACCTTATTATTTAAGTATAGTGAGTAAAAATAACCTTTCAATTTATTATCAAGACACTTTAAAAATTAATTTAAAAAATAAAACGTAAAAGTTTATCAAAACAACTTATCAGTTGTTTAAAGTAACCTTAACCAAACGGGCTTTAAATTGGACCACATTATTTTTTTGCTTGATATCGTGCATAAAATAAAAAATGCAACTAATGTAATGCTAATTGTAATATTATAAAATCAACAATATTTTGATTGCTGGATCCTCATAGTCACCCTGCAGCCTCAAGCGTACCTTCCCTCCATCCCCTATCTTTTACCTTTTTTTTTTTTTTTATAACATCGCATGTATTTAATTGAAAT
>NW_012193251.1:2101012-2131419 GCF_000504015.1 Erythranthe guttata | reverse complement strand
TCTATAAATTACATGGGAATAGATATCATTATGAAAAAATAATGCGTCTTTTTTTAGATCAACCTTACCTCAGGGGCCTGGTTGTAATTTACGATTTTTTTTTAATAACCCAACTTGCACGACTAAGATTTAGTTTGATCAACAAGATTCTTGAATTGGTCGACAAAAGAAAAACAAGATTCTTGAATAAAAAACTTTTATACATTTTGATGACGAGACAATCAATTTATTTACTTCATTAGTAGATCTAATTAATCTCAGTTGCGATATTAAAATGTCATAATATGAAATTAGGGGGGGGAAAGCAATTAGATTAATATGTAGTTTTAGGGTCAATCTCTCTGTTCTAATCCTCAGCAATTGTTCACAAATTAAAGATAATGATTTTTTAATTCTTTTTTTTTTTTTTTTTTTTTTTTCATTCTATATTATATATATATAATGTCGATTTTATGGTTGACTCAACCAACCGCGTGAGGACTAATGATGAAAGGACAGCCTAATTGAAATTGTAGATGAATTATCGTTTAATGTTTCAACAAATATATTAAATATTAAGAAAAGTAAAATAAATAAATATAAATCCTAATTTTAGAATATATATATATATATATATATATATATATACATACTGAAGTAGATCCTTCCATCTAATTTATCCGTTTATGAGATGCTACATCTGGTAAAAATGCATCGGATGATTTTGCAGCGGCTAAGAACACATGCATATGTGTGTGTTATTATGTGTAGATAATTATAAGAAATCATCTCGTGTATTTCACCGAGTGTAACTTATCGATTTCTTAGTACCCCTATTTCTGATAAACAATGTATTATCAAAATTTTAGAATAACACACACACACACACACACACACACACACACATATATATATATATATATATATATATATATATATATGAGTTTGGGAAAATTTTGTTTTTATTGAATGATGTGAAAAAATATGTTACTAAAATGAAAGTGAAACAAAAATAAAGGATCAAAATGGAATTTACAATTAGGTGGGGTGCTATAGACTAAATAGTGTGACCAACAAAAGTGTAATTGGTTAACAACCTCATTCAACCACTAATTCCATTCTCTCAATTACTAACCTTTCAATTCAACTACTATTATTAATTAATATATAAATTTAATATATAACTTTGATTTATTGTGAATTGGAGTCATAAAGAATTAACAACTATATTAAAAATGTAATTATATAATACCTAATTCAATCTAATCAGTAAGGATTAAACGTTGATACTTGGTCTTGAATATCAGATTCATGGTTTATGGTTGAAAGTTTGTCTACTCCTTACATTATATTTTTTGAGCAAATTATTTAAATTTTAATTACTTTATGGTTAAGAGACGTTCTATTTATAGGGTTAAATATAAATTGCATCCATGCACTATCACAATTGTCGCATATACCCAACGCATTACAAAATGCGATAAAGTGGCCTATCAATTTAACGGCCAACCGTCAAATTTCTAACACTGTTAGTTTATGTAGCGTATTATCCTTTTTACCCTTACATTTATATAATAGAAATAATATCATTTTTTTTTTTACTTTATTACTACGTAAGCACTTTGATTGCATCGACGAGTGATTCTAGAAAAATATGTCATGTAGTATTTGTACTTTAAAAATGAAATGTATTTATTTTTGAGAATTAGAATTACGATAAGCATTTTTGAGATTTTTCGAGCTGAAAATAAAATTATAAAATTTTAGAAATTTAAAATGAATTTGAAAATATAATCCAAAATAAAATAAATTAATAAATTTTGGGTGAAATTTTTAGGCTCATAACAAAATTGCAAAATTTCATATATTTAAAAGGAAATTATAAATAATTTTCAGAATATAACTTTTTTCCTTCAGAAAATATGGGCGAAATTTTTAGACTGCGGAAAATAAAATTAGAGAAGAAACATGACAAAAATTGGGAGTAAATTGAGCGAAAGAAAGAAAGTGATATACGCCTTTCATACAGAACCAGAGGGGTATATTCGTCCGAAATTGTCCAACATCTAGTATAGTGGTCGGTCAAGTTTGAAAAATAATAAATTTTGTAACATGGCTTGACGGCAAGGGCCATATTGTCACATTTTGTAGTATATGGGATACATGCGAGAGTAGTAAATTTATATGGGTGCAATTTATATTTAACCCTTATTTCTACTTAAACTCTTTATTTAAATGTCGGCATCTAAAACAAATTTTTTAATTATAATCTTTTTATTGAATTGCAAAGGACAAATGTGCCCTTTATTTTTTCATGTCCTATATTATTTAATATTAATAATACAATCTCTCTAGATGAGAAATTGAGAATAAAATACCAAGTCATAAAATTTGTCTTTGAACCAATCATGCAATTCGTTGGTAGGTGTCATTATTTTGATGACTTGGTAATCAAAGCCACCAAGCAAACATGATTATTTATTTTCTATGTACAACCAATTTTTTACTATTGTTAATTAATTTATTATTTAGATAATACATACTACTCATTTACTTTTATTTCTTTGTGGCAACTCAAATAAAATTGTTGACATTGGATACTTCCAACACAAGAAAAAGTCATCACCATCTTATGTAATTTACATTTACAAGTTTTCAGAACCGAGTCGAACTTCATATCTTATCGAACCAACACACTATATTCAATCATTTTATTATTATTTTATTATTTAGTAATTGTACTGAATATACAATCGAAACCAGCCAAATTCTATTAATATAGTGAATTATTAATTTACATTATCGAATCAACACATTATATTCAATCGTTTAGTTATATTTTAATTTCTAGCAATTTAAATATATATATATTCGGAATCAACAAAATACTATTAATTTGATTAATTATTAATTTATTGAAATACTAACTTTAGCACGTTTTCTTCGAATCAGTATCGCAATTTGTTTTTTTTTATTTTAAATAAAGCTATTAATTTACCGAGGTTGTATTTTATAGTGAAAAGATTAATTATAGCAAGTAGAAATTAATCAATTAAACAAAGAAAAAAAAAAGTATTGATAAATAAATAATTAAAGAAACGACATTTATTTTTTCAAATACCAAATAGTCTTTCCATATTGACCCCGCCTTCTCCAATTTTCAGAACTCCCAACATGCTTTTTTCCTCCGCCACCAACCACCACCGCCACCGCCACTGACGGCGGCGCAACTAAGCCCCTCCACTTAGAATTTCTCGTGACGAACACCATTTTCACACCATGGGAAACTGCAACGTCTGCTTTAGACCTTCGGAAAGCGAGCCGTCAACTCCCATACGACAACAACCACCACCCAGAAAAAAACCGCCGCCGCGCGAGCGCTACCCAAACCCTTACGGCAACTCGCCCACCCCGATCCGCGTGCTGAAGGACTTCTTCCCCAGGACCAGAATCTCCGACAAGTACATCCTCGGCCGGGAGCTCGGCCGCGGCGAGTTCGGGGTGACCTACCTCTGCACGGACCGCGAGACGCGCGAGGCGCTCGCGTGCAAGTCAATCTCGAAGAAGAAGCTGCGCACGGCGATCGACATCGAGGACGTCCGCCGCGAGGTCGCCATCATGTCCAGCCTGCCGGACCACCCCAGCGTCGTGAAGCTACGCGCCACCTACGAGGACAACGAGGCCGTCCACCTGGTCATGGAGCTCTGCGAGGGCGGCGAGCTCTTCGACAGGATAGTGGCGCGTGGCCACTACAGCGAGAGGGCGGCCGCCGGCGTCGCCAGGACCGTCGCCGAGGTGGTGAGGATGTGCCACCACCACGGCGTTATGCATCGGGATTTGAAGCCGGAGAACTTCTTATTCGCTAATAAGAAGGAGAGCTCTGCTCTCAAAGTCATCGATTTTGGCCTCTCTGTATTTTTCAAGCCTGGTAAAATTCAATTTGGGGATTTCATTTCAATTAGGTTTCATTTCAATTTCAATTTCATTTCAGTTTCATTTCAACTTCATTTCAAACTCTTAATTAGGGGAAAAATTCTCTGAGATTGTGGGAAGCCCATACTATATGGCACCAGAGGTACTGAAGAGAAATTACGGACCCGAAGTCGATATCTGGAGTGCCGGCGTAATCCTCTACATCTTATTGTGCGGTGTTCCCCCCTTTTGGGCAGGTATATATATCTGTATATATCTATCTATGTATCTATATTTGTTCAGTTATTGTGCTATTTACGAAATCGAACCTTTTGACTGAGTTTTAATGAAAACTGATTCAGAAACGGAGCAAGGCGTTGCACTAGCAATATTAAGAGGATCGATCGATTTCAAGAGGGAGCCGTGGCCTCAAGTTTCGGAAAGTGCGAAAAGTCTCGTTCGGCAAATGTTGGATACGGACCCGAAAAAGCGTTTGACAGCCCAACAAGTTCTTGGTGAGTTTTGTATTAATGATTTACGGAAAGTATTGATAAAGTGAGAGAGCATGTGGCTACCTTTTTTCTTACAAATGATGATGGGCAACATGGTGATGAAGGAAAAGGGTTGCATCGAGCATGCAGAGTTGTGTATTATTTTACGAGTTTAGTTTGTCGAAAGCAGACGGTATTTGGGCCAGCTACTTTATTTTTCGCATAAGCAATAATTAAATGGAAAAAGTTGTTAACTGAAAAGCTTCAAGTATGTGTTAGCATTTACAGATATGCTACTTTTTCGATTTTATAAGATAAAAAGTGTGCTAGTTTTATAGATTAATTGAGTAAATTACGACCACCCCGAGGTAAGGTTATTATGAAAAGACCCCTCTTGTTTGGGTAATTACAATTACCTCCCTCAATTATGAATCTGTTTACATGTCCACCCTTATGGTGTCAAATTCAACAGAATCATCTCGATTCCGTGGAATATTCTCTAGTTTTTACTCGTTTTGTTCGAAGATGCAGTTTCTAATACAACACAATATGATATTTACAAGTTAAGAGACACATCTTATGATCATCTTATTTCGAAATGTGGTGCTGGAATGGATAAAACGGAGACAAACTGGAGAAATATTCCACATAATCTAGAAGATTCCACTAAATTTGATCCCATAAGAGTAGACGTGTAAGAAGATTCATAGTTGAGAGGAGTGGTTGTAATTACCCAAACATGAGGGTTTTTTTCATAATTTTACCTTACCTCATGGGGATGGCCGTAATTTACCCTTTATTTATTTTATTTCGCAACTCTGTTAATCTTCCTATTAATTTTAGAAACATATACCTAATCCATACAGTTTTGTGCTTCTTAAGTGTCCTGCATTTTATTTATTTAAGAAAATGAATAAAATCTTCGGTATATTTTCCTACATTTCCTTTAAAAAGAATTTTAATTGTAAGAAAAGAATCCACCAAGTGGTTCCTTCTTGTTCACATGAACTTCTTAACACGGCGGCTTATCGTTTAGTTCTTTATTTATTTATTTTTATTCTAAAAGTGAAGGTTATTGAGAGCATAAACCCCACAAACGGAGATAAAAAAAACCGTGCTCATTTTTGCAATGCGACGGTTTATGCAAAGCTGTAAACGTAATTTTTCACTTTGTCTTTGTCAGATCACCCGTGGATACAACATGCAAAGAAGGCTTCAAATGTTCCACTAGGCGACGTTGTCAGGGCAAGGCTCAAGCAGTTTTCCGGCATGAATAAATTCAAGAAGAAAGCATTGCGAGTAAGCATTACTATTTAGCTATAGTAGGTGGTGGGCCCCACAGATAGGTATAAGATTGTTATCTTATTTTGTATTTTAATGATTTTTTTTTTCTGCAAATAAATAAAATAGGTTATAGCGGAACATTTATCGGTTGAAGAGGTCGAGGTAATGAGAGACATGTTTGCTTTGATGGATACTGATAATGACGGGAAGGTAACATACGAAGAACTTAAAACTGG
This sequence comes from Erythranthe guttata, assembly GCF_000504015.1. Next base: position 2,125,517 of record NW_012193251.1, on the reverse strand, counting down.
TCTTCGGAAAGTCGGTTCCCAGCTGGCTGAGCCCGAGATTAAGTTGCTGATGGATGTGGTAAATATCAATCCTCCATTAAAAAAAAATCGAATTTAATTTCTGCTCTGATGCTCTTATTACATTATCCTATGTTTACGAAATTGTAGTACAGACTAAAGCCATCGCTGAATAGTACACATAATATTCCAATTCTCGACTACCAAATTTCTTTCGAAGTTCCATTCACTTGCTTTATTATGTCCAAATGATTAAATTTTACCGGTAGTAAACTATGATTAAATACGAGGGTCAACTTTTATCTTTAGGACTCGTTTGGTTGGGGAGATTAGCTGTGATTAGCCAAATAATTGGATTTTGTTAGATGTTTGGTATACCTAATAACTTCCCGGATCGACCCGATAATATTATGCTATCATGGATCATGGGGGGATATTATAACATGTCGAGAATCTCTCAACCTTGTAAAAAAGAAAATGAATTTCTTGTGATATTTGTGCAACTATTCTTTGGTGGGATGCCTCTAAGATCAAGACTATCAATTGCTTATTTCAAGACTTGTTCAAATGTATGATTTAACAGGCTGATGTTGATGGAAACGGAGTGTTGGACTATGGGGAGTTTGTTGCAGTTACAATACACTTGCAAAGGATGGAGAACGACGAGCATTTCCGGAGAGCGTTTATGTTCTTCGACAAAGACGGGAGTGGATATATCGAACTCGACGAACTAAGAGAGGCTTTAGTAGACGAATCTGGCGAAACTGATGTTGATGTAATAAACAACATCGTGCGAGAGGTCGACACAGACAAGGTTTGTCCGAATACCTTTTCCAAATTTGCGTAGAGGGTAGTAATACACACGCACGCACGCATGCACGCACACATGCACAATCACACACGTTTGTGGCAATTAGCTAATTGGCACAAAATGGACTAGTAATTGTCATCGTCATCATTGGATTAACTCATTCATGTTTCCCATGAGCAAAAAAGAAAAAAAAAAGGGATACTTTTTACCCCCTTCCCATTTTAATTGTCGTTTTGAGTTGTTGCGCTTATATTAAGAAACTCGAGTAATATGCGTAGATTATAGCAAAAAAAATAAATAGGAATTCACTAAAATACCCTTGTCATTAATTGCTTGTCAACTAATTATATTTCAATTAATTAAGAGTGATAGAAGGGCAAAATTGGAAATAGTGCAATTAAATGCTTCATCGGAATTCTAAAGTGATGAATAATATGGGAAGGATGGAGTATTTTCTAAGGGGCATGCTAAATCCCACACTAAAATTTACTAAATCCCACACATAATTTAAAAAAAATTCTCTCTCTACTCAAAGTCTCTCTAATTTCTCTCTAAAATGATTTTATCCAACTCACTCAAATTCATTAATTTTTTACGTGAATAATCATAAAAAATGAGTTCCGTTTTATTTAATATTTATTCAATTTCATTAAGCCTTTTTAAATATTCAAATTTATATCAATTCAAATATTTTCCTTAAATTCCAACTTTATTTTAGTTTGAACGTGTGAATTTTTTGTCAAATTCGAATTTGGAAAGCTAGGGATGTTTTTAGTGTGTGATTTTGTGAAAAAAATTAGGGAAAAAGAAGAAGGGTGGGAAAGGAGAAGAGAAGATTTTGGAGAGAGAAATATTTTTAGTTACGTGTATGATTTGGTGAAAATAGTGTTGGATTTAGCATTTCAGATTTTCTAATGCCATTGGAAATTAAAAAAAGAAGTGCATACATTTTCCAAAATTGCATAGAGCAGTAGTAAAACTCACACACACACACACACACACACACACACACACACACACACACACACACACACACACACACACACACACACAGGCACATACACATTTGTGGAATTAGCTAAGTTGCACAAACTCATTCAATTTATCTGTGAGCAAAAAGAACGACAGGTTTTATTTCCTAACTCCCTTTGGAAACCAAAAAAACTGCATGCATTTTCCAAAATTGCATATAAAAACTTACCATAAATTTTGAAATTTGATGTGCAGGATGGTCGAATTAGTTTCGATGAATTTGTTGGGATGATGAAAACTGGAACGGACTGGAGAAAGGCGTCGAGGCAATATTCAAGAGAGAGGTTCAAGAGTTTGAGCCTCAATCTAATGAAAGATGGCTCTCTTCAGCTACACGATGGCTTCACCGGTAAATCTGTTGTCGTTTAAATAATTTCATAACTAAAAAAAAAAAAAGTTACTATCTGCTATTTCTTGATAGACGAAGCTTCTGAGTTTGCGGTATTCTTGGTTCACATTCGTGGGATTTATTGGCTGTTTTCGAACAACAAAGGAATGGGATTTTCGGGATGATGGTTGGTATATGAAAAGTTTTTATTTTTATTTTTTGTTCATAGGATATTCAATAGGTGTAGCTTTTTTTTCTTCATGTTTTGTGTTTGCATCCTCTTGTATATTTTTTTTTTTTTTTGGTGGTAACTATATATACTTTATTGTTTTTGTTATGTAAATTTGCCTTCTTAACCCATAATGGATGTCAAAGTTGAATTTGTTGATTGGAAGTGTGATTCTCTTGAAATTATATTCATCATTTTTATTTAATAGTACCAAGTTCTTTTATTTTATTTTTTATTTAGTATGATAAGTTATTCAGCAAAATACATGACGAGTTCGAATTGAATTACAGAATTAGACCATGTTTGATAAGAGTACTGAATACTGAATGTTGAATACATCAATGAACGGTGAAAATACGTGTGTCTGAATATTGCATCCTGATCATTTAAGCTTGTTTTGATAATTGAGAACTAATTGTATACGAATAATGTAATTTGACTATATTAATCCTCATGATTAGGTATGTAAATGAGTCGAGATGGCTCGTGAGCTCGGTGAGCCGGCTCGACAAAAGCTCCAACTCGAATTCATGAGCTCGAGCTTTCTAACGAGTCGAGCCAGAGCTCATCTTTAATTGTTCGTGTCCTCGCGAGTTGGTTGACGAGTTTTTTTTTTCTTTTCTTTTTTTTTAAATTTAATTTTTTAAAATATAATTAATATAGAATAAATAATAAATTCTTATAAGTAATTAAATAAATAAATTACAAGAGTCATTTTTTTTGATTTTTTTGAATTATAATTTATATAATAAATTTCTAATAATATTAATTAAAAAAAATACACGAAATAACTTAGGCTCGAGTTCAGAAAAACAATACTCAAAGAGCTCGAACTCGTCAAAACTACCAAGCTCCACTCGAGTTCGGCTCGTTTACACCCCTACCCGTGATTGTTGAACATATATTTATTTTCTAACTAAATTATGAATAATATTTACTAAAATATTTAACTATGACCATTGTAATTATTGTATTATATTTATTTCAATTATTCCATTATTATTATTATTAAGATGAAAATGGGGAATGAAATAAGGTGATAATAATAATTCCGAAAGATACGGGCCCACTAAATCCTACACACAACCCCACCTTCTCCCTCCTTCCCAATCTCACCTCGTCACCACCTTCCTTCCTTGTTGAACCCCAATTTTTCTACTGCTCTCAATCTCAATCTCCTCCGTTCTTCCCACTCACAGGAGTAAATAAAAATAAAAACCCCAATTTCAACAATCGGAATCGGAACCGAGATATGGGGATTGATTACTACAACATCCTGAAAGTGAACCGCAACGCCAGCGACGAAGACTTGAAGAAAGCCTACCGCCGCCTCGCCATGATCTGGCATCCCGACAAGAACGCCAACAAGCTTGAGGCCGAGTCCAAATTCAAGCAGATTTCCGAAGCCTACGATGTACTCAGCGACCCTCAGAAGCGCCAGATCTACGATCTCTACGGCGAAGAGGGCCTCAAATCGGGCCAATTCCCCCCTCCCCCTCGCAGCTCTCGCGCCACCGCCCACAACCAGAGCTTCTACTACAACAACCACCAGCAGCATCCCAACCCTAATTTCCGATTCAATCCCAGGAATGCCGACGATATTTACGCCGAGATTTTTGGGGAGAGCAGTAACGGGAACGCCGCCGCTGGTAATAGTGCTAGCAGCAGCAGTAATGGAGCCGCCAGGAAAGATGGGTATTTCAGGAGCACCACGATGAACGGCGGTGGAGCTAGAGAATTTCCCGGCGGCGGCAGCGGATCCAGGAAGGCGGCGCCGGTGGAGAACGCGCTCATGTGTAGCTTGGAGGAATTGTATTCCGGTTCTACTCGGAAGATGAAGATTTCCAGGAATGTAATTGATTCTCATGGGTATGTTTACAGTTTACTGATTTTAAATTCCCGTTTATTAAATCCGATCATTCAATTTTTTTGGGATAATTATTTGCTTGTTTACTGTTTTACTCTAGGGTTCTTGATTTTGGGTTCGCCCCCCACCACCAATTCTGGTTCTTTGTTTTTTGAGCAGTTGACTTTCTTTGAAGTTACAATTGCTTAATACAATTGCATGTATACATGTTTGAAAGAAGACGTGCATTTTTATTTTTGAATTAAATATTTGAGTGGCCTCTCATTATCCACCATGTATGTGAAGTTTGTGCTGTGAAATATACTTGCTTTCTCGTTGACCATTGACTAGTCAAAAGCTCGTTGTCAAAATCAATTTGTTGCACCACTTTCTGTGGCTTTTAAGCTAAGATGAAATCTATCTGGATTTAGTATTGCTCATATAGTTTCCGGTGGACCGGTTCTTGACGTAGTTGCAATCATTCTTGCTCGTTTATTTGCGTAGAGGTGGTGATAGTATTATTACATGACGTGGAACTGAAAAAAACTGGAACTTTCATAGTTAATGAATTTGTCTGAGTTAAGACGAATCTAGCTGGATTTAGTATTGTTCATATAGTTTCCGGTTCTTGACTTAGTTGCAATCGTTCTTGCTCGTTCATTTGCGTAGAGGTGGAGATAGTATTATTACATGATTGTTGGACTGAAAAAACCCGGAACTTTCATAGTTAATCAATTTGTCTGAGCTTATCCTTGTTCGTTAGAATGATAAATAATAGCTTAAATCTCCCGTTATGCAGTTTCATGTATTTAGACCCTCGGAAATTGTAATAGTTGCCTGTTTGTATGCATTTGCATCATATTATGTGATTCTCCTAAAGGAGATGGCTATGACTTTTGTACTCGTTCAATGATGTTCGAACAAGTTATAAACGGATCTTTTGATCAGAGCCTATTATACCTTTTGCATTTGGTGCTATGAAATTGCTGATATCTGTGGCACTTCAGAAAATTGGTGTTTGTCTTAAAATTTGAGGTACAAGTGAGTTCAAGAATCGAGAATATGAAATAGTGGCAATTTCTTCTGTAGGGAGCTGGATGATTATTGGTCTATAATAAAATAATATGTGTAAAAGGTTTTCCTTTAGTTGAAATTTATAACTTTATAAATCCGGGTTTACGTTGCTTCGGCTTGTGTATGAGTGTGGAAGTGGTCGACCAGTGCAACAAGTCTACTGACGTGTTGAAACTGTCAATGAACTTATCAATCTACTGTGGGGTTACAGTTCACATGTTCTGTGCAAATATGGAAATTGGTTGAATTCTACTTTTATTGATAAAATGCCTTTAATGACTGAAATTGAAATCGAATTACACGACTTTTGATTTGGATTTCGTCCAAGTGTTTTTGAAGTGATTTGTGAAAAGAGCACCGTTTCCTGCATGAACTACTTTTACCTTCTGTAAATCTAAAGTGTTGGATATGTTCAGAGTCACATCGAGGAATGTAAACAGCCATTCAAAATATTATGCTACGTATGAACTTTTGCTCGGAAAACAAAGAACTAACATTTCAAGGTTGTGGATTTTTATTTTGCTGCCATTGAAGTTGTGTATCTTTGTGCAAAACTGTGGTACCAATTGATTAGTTGATTGAACTTCGTTTCCAATTAAATCTTTTGTATCTGGTTCACTTATGTTTGTATATTACACGCAAGCAGTTAGGAAGTCATGCTCGCTCAATGTAAAGGCGTGCATTGTAGAGGCCACGATGACTTTGTTTTTTGTCTAATAATATTCTATGGTTTCGGAACTTACGAGTTTAGTTCACTGTCCAGTTGCTAGATGCATTGGTTTTATGTTAAAATGTCCGAGTGGCGAGTACGATATAAATAATAGTACAGATTTAGATACATAGTAGGAGACGGTATCCGAATCTTTAAATACATAATGTTAACAATTAACATCTCCTCAAGCGTGTCGTTCTGCTTATGATTTATTTCCTGGAGTTCTATAGACCAAATTAAGCAGCTTTTATAGACATTATGAACCGAGCACTTCTCCACAGGTTGGTGTAAGACTCAAAATTTTATCTAAAAGTACTGATTTGCATATTTAAATTGAGTTAGTAAATTATATATTTGCGTCGTTTCATTTTGGTTGAATGATCGACTTTTGGTTTCTGTTGGATATTGGCAATTGCTTTAGGAAGACGGGTTTACTTGAAATAATATCAAATGTATTTACTGGATTGTGGTTATTGAGATATGTAAACACGCGTTTCTGCATAAGTGAACCGAGTAGCTATTATTAAGGAACCTATCCAAGTAATATGTATCGGAGGGCTGATAATTTATGTCGTAATTATGTGCTTAGTTATGTTGGAATATGCTGTTTTTCTAATATATTTTGTTTCTTCAAAGTAACTCTTACAATGGATATATACCCAATTTCCTTAGGGCACGTTCTGTTGGGGTGATAAAAGTGTGAGAGTATAATCCGACTTTATCACATGTTTTGGTTTCCCTTACTAGCGCCTTGAATAGATGAAGAGCCCGGTATCTAATCATCGAGCCAATTGATTATTTGTCCACTTAAATGGGATAGGACTGAAAACCCCAACATTTTCTAATGACTATTGTATATATATGTAATTGCATTAACCGAACATGCATTCGTGGATTGATTATCTTTTGACATGTATCTAATTATACGTGTTTATTGGGTTTCTTGATTTTACTACAATTCTTTTAATATGCTTTATATTGCAGCAAGCTTCGAGTTTTGGAGGAGATATTAACTATCGACATAAAACCCGGTTGGAAAAAGGGCACAAAAATCACATTCCCAGAAAAGGGCAATGAAGAGCCAGGTGTCATTCCAGCAGATCTCATTTTCGTGGTCGATGAAAAACCACACCCTATTTACACTCGAGATGGTAATGATTTATTGGTCAAGCAGGAAATTACACTCCTCGAATCTCTTACCGGAAAGACTTTAGAGCTTACCACATTAGACGGCAGAAACATTACGGTACCTTTGACCGAGATTATTAAACCTGGTCACGAAATTGCTGTCCCTAATGAAGGAATGCCCGTCTCAAAAGAACCTCGGAAAAAGGGTACCCTAAGAATCCAAATTGACGTCAGGTACCCTAAGAGGCTCACCGATTCGCAAAAATATGATTTGAGGAGGGTTTTGGGAGGGAATTCTTGATTTTTTACGCGTAGATAATATGCAATATTCGGGTGTATATATGAAATATTCTTGCTATTCGAATTGCGATGAATATATAAGAAAAGACTGTTCGGCGATACGCTAAGCTAAATCATATATTTATATGGGGCTTACTTGAGATTTTCTTTTTGGTTTTAGCTAAATCAGAATTTTAGTATACTACTTGTAAGGTAGAGAAGATAATTTTTGTTGATGAACAAGTTTTTTGAGTTTTTCTTTGATTGGGAAATTGTCCATCTTAATATTAATAAATATATTATTTTTAATGTATTTATTTATTATTTATTTTGTGATTGATGATATAAATTTGCCTTTGGTTGGGTGGGGTATATATCAAATAAAGGCTCTATTCTGTCTTTCTTGAAATTTCGCGAAGAGTAAATTAAAGACACCCCTTGAGGTAATGTTAAAATTACGAGGTAATTAAAACATTCTCTCAACTATAAATTTTATTACATTGTTTATTCATGCGGTGTCAAATTTAGGGAAATCTTCAAGATTATGTGAAATATTCTCCAAGTTGTGCTCGTTTTACCCTATTCGAGCTCCACGTTTTGAAACAAGATGATCATAAAATGTGTCTCTTGGCTTGTAAATATTAGATTGTGGTGCATCATAAACTGCATTTTTGCATAAAATGAGTACAAACTAATAACATTCTACGGAATCTAGAAGATTATGTTGAATTTGTTGCCATAAGAGCAGATGCGTAATAAAATTTATAGTTGAACGAATAGTTGTAATTACCCAAATAAAAAGAAGTTTTTGTAATTTGATCTTTAACTCTTTCACTAATTGAGGTCAAAAACAAATTTCAGTTGGTAGTTGAGAAATGGTGATATAGGTAACCTAAACATGTAAAAATCACTACTCACCAAAATTTGTTAAAAGCTTTTGTAGTATCAAGAACAAGTAATAATTTGAAATATAAGACATTTTCCTAACTGTAATAACATTTGGTTAACCAACTCTTCACTCTCTTTATAATTTTCTTCTAAAAAAATAAAAATAAATCTTAGTAATATACTTTTATTATGAATAAGGGAAAAGTAGAAATAGTGAATTGGCCAGATTTGTGCAAGACAATAGACATGAATAGATGGTTGAACCAACCCTCACTTGCAAGAATTAATACATGGTTTTTTTTATGTTTTGTCTTTGTGTTTTTTTTTTCGGTAATGAAAGAATCTGCAACCAACTATATGTGCACTGAGTAAACTTACATTCTTGTATAATAGCTTGCAAACCATACGAGAGACATAAACCACACTTGATTAACTATGTGTGATAAACTCGACCTAGCGATTATTAATAAGATAATTTGAACATGGATCAGTTGACACGGGCCCACTTGCTCCGATCAGTAGATCATCTTTTACAGGACTACAAAACACAGCTTCTTTTATGCATCACACATGGCGCAATAAATGTAGCATATTCAATAAATTAGGCGCGATACGGTACCAACTACCAAGAGAAGTTAGTTTATTTTAGTTTTTTTTTTTTTTTTTTTTTTTTTTTTTTTTATATTATTATTTATTTATTTTGAAATAAGTTATAGATCACAATATGATCTGAAATTAATATGAGCAATCAATTTGAGTAGCCAAAAAAATAATGCAATTCTAAAAAGAGAAAAATGGATCAATAGAAATATCCGTGATGAGGACAAATCGAAGTCTACTTGCAAATGCAGAATTGTCCACAAGATTAAATATAGTTTGTGTGCCATACCTTTTAGGGCTGGGTCGGGTCGGACAATTATCGATCAATTATGTACCCAACCCAACCAACTGATTTTGCTGAATGTTGAAAACCTTATCGGCCCGACCATTATGAGTCGGATAATAATTGACAACCGAATTACAATTATATATATATTTATTATTGAAAAATGTTGGTTGGTCGGGTAATATCGACAGATCGACTTTTGAGTAAACTGAAAATCATCGACCAGACTCATTTATTCGCAGTCGGTTAAAATTACTGCCCCGATTATATGAGTCGGTTAATTATCAATTTTTCCGACCGAGAAAAAATTGTCGAAAATGGGTCGGTTGGTCAATAAAACCGACCGATGCCGAACCCTAATCCATTGATCAACGAATATCAATTTATTTTTCTAATAAATTAAAATTTGAATAAACACACAAACACTGGCCAACAAAAAACTATTTCTGACAAACGAGAACAAATATTATTATTTATGTATTTTTAAATCGATAGTTGATAATTATAATCCATTTTGTTTATTTTTTTAATTGATAGTTGAAGTAAAGGGTATTTATAAAAATCGAATAATTTACCAAACTTCTTTGAAATATAAGATATATTTATTTCTTCATGTTTAACTAACTAATCAGGCGGACCAGAGTCTATTAATTCAAGAATTAATTGTTAGTTAATTCCTGGCTAAAACAAAAACCACGACATGCACAAATCTAATTGTCATTAAGAGCTTAATCGTTACTTAATTAAACTCTTTTATATATTTTTAATTCAAGAATTTATTAATACTCAAAAAAAAAAAAAATTCAAGAATTTATTATAGTTAAAAAGTAATGTGTTCTTGTTATATTTTATAATATATACTTTTCTTTTTTAAATCTTAATGCAATGCCACTTTTTATGGCACTAAAGTAAGTGGAATAAGCTAAAGGTCACTTGTAAACTACCTTTGATTAGAATAGTTACATTCATTTTATTAGTTTTACATAAAATCAATTAGCTAATAAATCTTAAATTTGTTGACAAAAATTAATTTTGAAAAAATTATGTCTAACCCTTTCAACTCACCTAATTAAAAAAAAACATTGAAACTTTGATTTAACTTCAATTTTATCCATTGACCCATTGACCGAACGGTCAACTTTTTCCCCCTTTTTTTATATTTTTAATAATATTTTTTTCTTTTACTTTCACTGTTATAGTCTGTTAACCGCTATTATATTATTTTGATCGACATTGACTGGTTTTTTTTTTTTTTTTTTAAACTTTATATTAACTGGTTTCAAAATTGTGGTAAATTAGGGTTTCAAAATTTAATCGTGCGTTTTGAAAGAGTTAATGATATCTTTTATTATGTATGAAGTTTTAGGTTTATTGATAAATTAATTTCTTTTGTCCTAAAGCTATTTTATTAGAGTTTAAATGAATTTGTCCATAAATTAAAAAAAGAAAAAGAAAAACATGAGGGGGAAAGTATGAGTTGTTACGGTCTAGTACGTACGGATGTACTTTCTCTTTGGTGGAAAAGTGACAAATTATTTTTGGAAGTTTATAAATATGTGACGTGGCATCTTATTTAATTCATTGTGTCACATCCCTTTATATTCGGTTTTACATGTGCCACATGAATTCCTTGTCCCCCAAATCTTATCTTTATCTTTTTTTTTTTCCTTTTCTTTTCCGCTTTAATTAATATTTTTCTAGAAAAAAACATTATTATTTGAGTTATATGGTCGTTCGTACATTTGGTATTTAATGATTGAATTTTTCAATGTAAAACAGGTTCAATCAATCTAATGTCAACATTTGTTATTTTCTTCATCGATCTGATTATCAGGATTGTGCATTGATCGATTTGCAAAATTTAATTCATTTATTGTACAAATTGTAGGTATAATTAATAACAATCTGCGTAAACGAAAATACTTACTTGTTTGTCGAAAAGAGGAATTGTGAAAACCACAAAGAACGATCGAGGCTTGCCAAAGCAATTCCCTTAAGACAATATTTGCGGGCTGTCAACGGTGCACACTTCTTCCCGGTAGTCTCCCAAGGTACAACGATCGGTTGTCAAATATTTGCACGAATATTCGACCCACGGCGAACTTGAACAACGAACGAAACTTTGACGAAGAAAAAGAAGAATATGAAGAACTAACTCTCAATTACCGATTAAATTCAGTACAGAATTGGCCAGATTCTGCATTTATTTATATGTTGTAGAGATCCATTCACAGAGGGTTGCAATGGTTGGAAAAGAAGCAGAAGGATGTGCCTGTTCTTTTTACGAGTTAAAAAAACGTAGGAAAATTAATTGGTCATGACCAATTAATTAAATATTTGGTTTGGGCCAAATATTTTATTATTTGGATTTTTGGTCAAATAATTTGACTAATTACTAAATGTCCCCAAAAGTAATATTTGTAGACACCTAAACCCAAACTAGTCCTACCACTCGATCACATCGAGCGCACATCTTTTGAACTTTAACCATTTAATCAAGACAATTTTCATTCACTTTACTTCATGATTATGATCAAGTAAATAAATGAAATTAATCTTTTCATAATTTAATTAATATTACTCAATATTAATTATTGGAAATCATGAAAATTCCAACAATCCCCCACATGAATAAAATTGTTCTTCCAATCTTATAGCATAAGATCTATTTGTCAAAATTCCTTAGTGAATAGTACAACATCGGGATAGGTGGAATATTTCATCTTGAACCTTCCCTAGTTAAAGCTTGTCGGATTTACTTAGCCAATCGGTGAATTATTTCATCTCGAACCGTCAGCTGTTTGTGTAAACCAAGACAATAAACTTAACACCATACTAAACGAACTTGTTCAAGTTCTCGGTTGTGTTCGTTTTGGCCCTGAACATCCTCGGGTTCTGCGAGTGCTTTAGAGAATTCCAACCTTTAAGTATTCTCAACGAGCCGACCCAGCTCACACTAACATAGGTGACCGCATCTATAAAGAGTATCCTACTATACCCCACTTGTAATTTACAAGATATATACGTCATTAAAAGCAATAGCTTAACATTTTTGAACGTCGTAGGTTGCACTTATTGCATCATAGGAATAAGATGGAGTTAAAACTCCTAAGTGCTCCATTCATTTAAGTTACACAGAACTGGTTGTCCTATTGAACTTGGTCCGTGGGATCTCCAGTCGCCAAGTTAGGTTTCCGTATAAGGTAACTTAGTTATTTAGGCTTTAAACTTATTCCCCTCGATGCACATTTAACTCTCTCGCTAGATAAACCTTATTAAATGGATCCGCTAGGTTATCTTTGAATTTCACAAAATCAATGGAGATTATTTCATTCGAGAGTAAATGTCTCACATTATAAGTCTACGACGAATATGTCGAGACTTAGTAAAGTATAAGAGCAATTATTAATTGATTATATTCAATTATATTGCCTCACTATATCCCTCAATGACATATACGAACATATGTACGTGACTCGTAGTCAAAATACCCCCACATTTTGAGATATTTATAATCGATTTTGACATTTCGATGGTTTCATTTCTCTTGTGTTAAACTCTATAAAAAGCTTACCCCACAAGTCATCGAATAAGATCAAATTTCATTATGTCGATAAAGACCCATATTGGCATGCATGCTCTAAAGTTTTGAGTTCTTCAAGTTAAAAGATTGTTTCACAAACTTTGCCTCAATGCCACAATTGTTATTCAATCCTTTAGTAATTTAATAATTCAAAGTACTTGAATATTAACAGTATATTTAAAATTAGAAGTAGATATTAAAATATCTTGCAAGTATAATATAAAATTATAGGCAAGAAAGAATGTATCCACAACTATTTTAAACAAAAATATAAATAATATAGAAGTTTGAACCAAAGCGCATTATGCGAAAGCATAACTACACAAATTTTCATCTACTCAATAGTTTTGAAAACCATTTTGATATGTAAGTTTTATAAAGACTTGTAATATCACAAAGTCAGACGGAAAAATTTTTTTAAAGAAAAAGTATTGGCCAAAATAATTTATAAAAATTGTTTTACAGGCTTAAACACATACGACATAAAAATAATAAGTTCTTACAAATCATACCACAAAAAGAGTCTAAATATTACTAATATTATTTAGTAACTTAGTTCTTGCGGATAACGGCTACGTTCGCCTTAAAGAGACCGTCACATAGGTATCATTTTCCGACGTAAAACCCTCCTTTGTTAGCACAAATTTATCCGACTCGAAAGCCAACTTGAAACCTTTCTTGGTTAGGATAGAACCACTGATTAAGTTCTTCCTAATATCCGGAACGTGTAGCACATCGTTCAAGGTAACTTCCTTTCTGGAAGTGAATTTTAGGATCACTTGTCCTTGTCCTTCAACCACCGAATAAGCATCATTTCCCATGAAGAGCTTTTGTTCTTGCTCCAACGTTTTGTAGGAGGAGAACATGCTCTTGTCATAGCAAATGTGACGAGTTGCCCCGGTGTCTACCCACCATCCTCGAGTATCGCTCATTAGGTAGGCTTCTGTTACAACTGCCGAAAAGTGCATGTTGTCGTTCTCGGAAGTGGCTAAGTCAATGGTGACATTCGCTTCTTTTATTATTTTCTTTGCGGTGGCGACAATCCTTCGCAAGGTGTCCATTCTTTCCACAAACGAAGCACGCCCCCGTGAACCTCTTCTTCTTGTTATTTGGTCCTTTGTTACATGTAAGACCCTTTCTCTTGTTGCCCTGCTTCGAGCTCTCCACCACATGTGCCTTAGTCACGAATTGACCACCCTTGTCGGTAATTTTATTATCCTCCTCGGTCTTGAGCCTTGCTATGAGTTCCTCCATTGTCCATTTGGCAACCGATTTCTTGTGCCTTAGGTAGTGTTTGAACTCCGTCCAACTCGGTGGAAGCTTTCCAATTATGGAAGCCACTTGATAAGATTCACTCACCTCATGACCCTCGGCGAGAATATCGTAGATCATGAGTTGGAGTTCATTCACTTGTTCACTCACAGTTTTGCTATCGACCATTCTAAAAAATTGGAATTTGTCTACTATAAATTTCCTATATCCCGCATCTTCAGACTTGTATTTCTTGGACAAACTATCCCACAAAAGTTTAGCAGTCTTTATAGGACTATAAACTTTGTACAACGGTTCGTCCAAGCAATTCAAGATGTAGTTACGGCATAGGAAATCAGAGTGACTCCACGCATCGATGGCTAGGAAGACTTCCTTGTTATTTTCGGGAGTTTCTCCTTCATTCGCCTTAGGTGCCTCCTCATTGAGAAACTTAGCCAAATTCATGGTAGTAAGGTAGAAGAACATTTTGTTCTTCCAAGTAGCAAAGTCCGTACCCGTGAATTTGTTAGGTTTTTCGGCCGCGCCGACAACCTTAGGGGTGATATCATTGATTGAAGCCATCTACACAAATGGTTCAATATAATTAAACAGAAGTCTAACAAAATAATACTACTGTTTAAAACTAATAACTCAAGTAATTTATATATAAAAAAATTTCAACAGATTACTTCAAATTTATAAACTGATTTAACTTCTACTGTAAATACACAAACTGTAGAAAAAGCTTTGTAAATCAGAAATAATATCGTTGCATAAAACACAAATATATATTGCAATCTTTTAATGCAAGTCAGAAATTCATTTTTACACCTTTTAAATACACTGCCCAATAAAGTTAATTGTTCAAAGTGACATTTTCATACACAGATCACTTTAAACCATTATATTAAATTACCTTAGTGCTGTAATTAAAAAACACAATTGTCACATCAAACCAAATTGATTAAAAACTCATAATACGAGTTATAGTCCCATATTCAAATTAACTATTTAATGCAAAAGATAATAAAACTTTGTAATTATTGACAAAGCTCTTCACAAGAGGACAAAAATACATTAGTAAATCAAATTTTTAATTTGCAGATTTCAAATTAAAAATAAACTTTCGCAAAAGGTTTAAGTAAGGCATAACCAATTAATTAAAACAGTAAGCGATTACAATATACCTTTGAACAACTTGTTCGCAAATATTAACGTTTGGGTATATTTAATAACACATGTTGATTTTTAACAGAAATGCAGATTCAAACTTGTAACAAAAGTTTGGACAAATAAATATAGATTACGCATAATTTAACAAATTGAAACTTAAAATTGTCTTAAGATTGTTGGTATAATTAATAACAATCTGCGTAAACGAAAATACTTACTTGTTTGTCGAAAATAGGAATTGTGAAAACCACAAAGAACGATCGAGGCTTGCCAAAGCAATTCCCTTAAGACAATATTTGCGGGCTGTCAACGGTGCACAGTTCTTCCCGGTAGTCTCCCAAGGTACAACGATCGGTTGTCAAATATTTGCACGAATATTCGACCCACGGCGAACTTGAACAACGAACGAAACTTTGACGAAGAAAAAGAAGAATATGAAGAACTAACTCTCAATTACCGATTAAATTCAGTACAGAATTGGCCAGATTCTGCATTTATTTATATGTTGTAGAGATCCATTCACAGAGGGTTGCAATGGTTGGAAAAGAAGCAGAAGGATGTGCCTGTTCTTTTTACGAGTTAAAAAAACGTAGGAAAATTAATTGGTCATGGGCCAATTAATTAAATATTTGGTTTGAGCCAAATATTTTATTATTTGGATTTTTGGTCAAATAATTTGACTAATTACTAAATGTCCCCAAAAGTAATATTTGTAGACACCTAAACCCAAACTAGTCCTACCACTCGATCACATCGAGCGCACATCTTTTGAACTTTAACCATTTAATCAAGACAATTTTCATTCACTTTACTTCATGATTATGAAGTAAATAAATGAAATTAATCTTTTCATAATTTAATTAATATTACTAAATATTAATTATTGAAAATCATGAAAATTCCAACACAAATAACGCCGACGATAACCATCATCCAAACTATTGCGCAACCAACAAAGTCGGTTTTCCGTTAACCGATCTAAAAAGTTTGGTCGATAATGATCTTTTTTTTTTTTTTGTATCTATCAAAGTCAATTAGTCAGATTGGGTCAGTTGGTTAACCGATAATCATATCACCTACCCAAATATTCGCACACAACTCGATTATAAATAGCTTCTTCCATTAAAGAAAAATAAATTACCGTAATACTTTTTAAAGTATCTTAACATGGTATCAGAGTCGACGCTCTTTATAAGTTCTCTTACCAGTCTTGTTTATGATGTTTCTTTATCCTCATTGCGTTTTTGTCGCACCATAACTCTTAATTTTTCATTGTACTCTTGTTTTTATATTTCTTTTCGCAAATCACGTTCAACCACAAACGAAAGTACCATAATTTCAAACGTATGTAGTACTTAAATTAAAATGTAAATTCATCAAATATGAAAATTGTAAACATTGATTGTTTGTAGCTCATAGGAGTTGGAAGATGGTAGTTATTTAAAGTATTTATCATTAATAATATTACACATAGACAAATAGGTAAATTAATTAAGGATTGAGAACACATTGCTCCTCAACTCTAGGTTTACCAACTTTTACTCTTAATTGCAATAAATGAATTGAGAAATGTCAATCGTGTGTCCCCTAATAATTATTGAGTTACATCTAACTATTTATATTTACACAATTACTCATTTAACTTTTTTCAATAAACTTTAAAGAGTTGGTTTAATTTCATAGATTAGGTATTGCACGGTTTGGAATCTCAAAAAGGAAGAATATAATAGTTGAATTCTGAAAGCATAATTGATAAAAGTTGCACCCCACTTTATTAGCTTTTAGATACCTAGAAAAAAGAAAGGTGAATAATTTTAAACTCGTACTAGCGAAACCGATATTTCATTACTGGTGGCTGAATATACATTAAAAAAATATAAATAAGAAAAATAATAAATAAATTAATGATAACGGTGATTGTTTCAAGAGTGATGAGTTTATTATATTGTTATGCGGTGAGTTTTAATTTTTTTGAGGTTTGGGGGCAGTGCTCTGAAAGAAAAAAAAATATAACTTTTAATTGACAAAATCAGAAGATGGGGAAAGAAAAACTTATGAATTTATTTGTATTATTAGATTTTGGATGGACTAAATAATAGAAATTAGGTGACTTAACAAATATATATGTGTAATATAGTGAAAATATTTTCGGTTGAGAGTGACTTGATTCTTAAGTCCACCCTTGTCCGAGGGTAGACTCGCTCCTGGTTTGAAGTTTCTTATCCTATTTGTTAGACTAATCTTTATTTTCTTTGTTTTTTAAATTAAAAGTACTTTATTTTATTTTTTTATATACTAAATTGTTAAAAATTATAGGAGCACAATACAATGACAATAAATTACATATGGCATAGTCACAAAAAATTAAAAAGATATTAAGGTCATCAAATAAAAAGATATTTCCAATCATAATGCTATGGAGTTATTATTATTTTAAAGTTATTTACAATGAATCATATTAGCTCCAAAGAAAGAAATAAAAAATAAAAACTATTACTTATGGATTTAGTAAACTCAAATTTAAAAGTTCTTTATTAAAAAATATATACCTATCAATTTATTGATTTCGATAATAAGTTACACATATTTTTTGGGGTTATTTGTAATTTAAATTTTCTATTTGTTCTTTCTTTCTTTTTATGCATGAGAAAATTATAAATTTTACTAGTCTAATAGTATTTTTTTTCGATGGAACGTTATTTCAAGGGGATAAATGTAAATCAATAAATAATATGGGTTACTTCGTAGTTTAACTTGCCTCGGGGCCTGAGGGTGTGTTCGTAATTTACCTTTTTATTTATTTATTTATAATGTTATTTTGTCTTGGCACAAAATATTAGCATTTACCAATAAAGCCCTTACAATTTCGAAATAAAATCCAAGTTTTCGACAACTATTTGTATTGATGATATCTTTCAATTGATATGGAAAGATTGTAAAGAGACTTTATTGTATAGAGAGCACGTAGCCTTATCTTGTTTGGAAATTTAATCTATCAAACAATTTTTTTATTTTATTTTATAGTAAATTCATTTTTTTCCACCATAAATTAATATATTCAATTTGTTGTAATTCTTTCGTCGTCTCTCATCTTCTTTATCCATGCAAACGAACATAAACATGCACAAACACTAAATCATACCATGTCGTCGTTGCCATTGGTCACAACAATATTACTGACACAAACGAGTGGCGGAACGAAGATTTCAAATGATGTGCTAAAATATTAGGGGTTCGGAGGAGGGTTATGCGAAATAAAGTTGAAGTTAACTCATAAATTAATCTCCTTAAAGTTGAAGTTAGCACATAAAGAAGATTGTGAGGAGAAAAAAATTAGGACAAATGACATATAAGTTCATGAGAAATTGAGTTGATTTTAATGGATATCCGTTTTTTTTTTTTTTTTTTTTTTTTTTATATGCAAATAAACCCATCACTTACAAACTCATTACTAACAAATGCAACTCTAATTTTTAGGATAAAGTTACCCCTATCCCTTTAAACACACAATTCTTGATTGAAATCCTAATTTCACTTCAATTTCACAAATTTACAATTTTAACGGTTGATTGCCTTTAATCGTCATTCAATGGTGTTGAATTTTATTTTAAACTCTTAAAAAACACTCAATTTATGAGTTGTAACCCTAATTTAACCCCTATTTCACCAATTCATATATTTTGATTGGGGACCATCGTCAAACATTGTAAACCGGCCTTGAATTTTTTTTTATCTTCAGGCAATGTTGTTGTCTACTGAAATAATACTGTGTTGACCGACCAATAAAACATTATTAGTTTTTCCCCCGACAATGTCGTGTGTTGATCGACAATAATAATATGTCGATGATCAACGCAACAACATTAATGTTTGTACATTTTTTTTCTCCAAATATGATTATGACCATTTTGGAGTCTGAATTTAATAAAACTCAAAATACGGAAGTTGTAGTTCTTCGAATTAACTTTCTAGTCCAACTTGAATCATCAAGATTTGAATGTCGTGTGATAAATATATTCATGAATCAATGAACATTGCTCACAATTTTGATGTTTTGAGTTATCTAAAATGTAAAATATACTCATTCAAACATAACTTTGTCATATGACATTCAATCAAGCCGATTCAAGTTGAATTAGAAATCTAACTCAAATGACTACAATTTTTTAATTTTTAATTTTGCCAAAATCAAACTGAAAAATAATCAAAATCACTTTTGAAGTCAAGATGAAATTAGTAAAAATGAAACAAAATTTCACATTTTAGTTTTTGGAATTATGTCTAAATTAAAATGGAATTAAAAATTGGAACAAAATTTGTTTTTCTTTCTCCCAATACTTTTATTTATTTATTTATTTTATTAATTTATTTTTTATTTTTTATTTTCCATAATTCATGGAACTAAACGTTGCTAATGTTGAATTCTCGATTGAAAGAAAGAACAAAATAAAAAAACACAAAGTAGTGGTGCATAGAAAACTCCAACATGGTTAGCATATAAAATCTCCAATTTTTTAATTATTTTTATTAATAATGACATTATTAAAAAATCATGATAGAATACAATAATTGGGTTGATTGGGGATACTTGTTGTTGGTCAAAGATTGCGGAGTGCAAGTTCAAGAAAATCTACATCAGCAATTTCAGCACTGTGACTACTTTCTTCTCCTGTTGAAAAATCTATTTTCTTAATTCTCATAATTCTATTTTCTAAATAAAATAAATAAAATATGATATATATATAATATTAAATAATATAATATTAAAAAAAGGAAAAGAAGAAGATGGACAGCATGTATATCTGGTAAAGGAAATTAAAGAGAGTAGGCCTGAGAGCCCACGTGCAGTTTTTGTGGTTCTTGATTATTTCCTACCTATTTTTATCTATCTATCAAAACATTCACAAAAAGATTCAATTTTTACCAGGAAAAAGTTAAATCTTTTCAACATAAATAAAAAAAATTCAATCTTTATTTTTCTGCAAAACCCACTTTCTTTCTCTACTTGAAATTATTTAATTAATTATAAATATATATATACTTGTGGAAAATGATATGCAAAGGGTCATGTTTTACTGTAACTGCTGGCATTTCAATAAAGATTCAATTTTGACCAGAAAAAGTTAATCTTTTCAACATAAAAAAAATTCAATATTTATTTATCTGCAAAACCCACTTTCTTTTTCTACTGCAAAAAACAAAAAATAAAATAAAAAAGTAGGTTTTTGAAAATATTAAATTAAATAAATATATATATAGTTGTAAGAAAATAATGGGAAATGCAAAGGGTCATGTTTTACTGTAACTGCTGGCTATCTATTATCAGCGGTTTCACTCATTCTTTTATAGATTTGGTTTAGGTGGGTGAGCCTCATTCAAAATCAACATTCGCCTTTTTTTTTTGTTTTTTTAACTGCACTTTTCAGTTTCCCCTCAGCTAAGCACAATCTTGTTTTTTTTTTTTCTTTTTTGATTCTTGATTTCGAAAAAAAAAAAGGTTATTAGCAGATTTTAAGGATGGCGGAGGAGAAGCCTGAAGTTCTTGATGCTGTCTTGAAGGAAACAGTTGATTTGGTAATGGATCTGTTAACTGTGCTTTCTACTTGATTTTCTTGATTTTGCTCTTTTTTTCTTTTTTGCTGATTATTTTTTTTTAATCTAATTTGGGTTGCAGGAGAATATTCCAATTGATGAAGTGTTTGAGAATCTGAGATGCACGAGAGAGGGTCTTACATCTGAGGCTGCTGAGGAGAGATTAGCCATTTTCGGACACAACAAGCTTGAAGAGAAGAGGGTGTGTTTTTTAAACCTTAAAACTCAAAACCCTTGTTTTATTCTTCTTTTAGGTGCCATGGTTTTTTTTAATTCTTTTTATATTTAAATTAAAAATATAGTCTTGATGATTCAGACTAGAAATTCATGTTAAGAGACCTTTTAGTTAGCTCCAGTTGAGTTTATTGTTTTTTCAAGAATTAATTATCATGGTTTTTAATGATTTTAAATTTAAATGAAAAATATAGTCTTGATGATTCAGACGGCAAATTCATGTTAAGAGATCTTTTAGTTAGCTGCAGTTGAGTTTAGTATTTTTTTCAAGAATTAATTATGATGGTTTATTCATCTGTGAAATTTGATTGCTTGACTCGAAAAAGTTTGCGTATTAATCGAAAGTTTTCGTCGGTTTTTTTTTCACTCTCAGGAGAGCAAATTCCTCAAGTTTTTAGGGTTTATGTGGAACCCTCTCTCATGGGTTATGGAAGCTGCTGCTATAATGGCAATTGCTCTTGCTAATGGAGGCGTAAGAGCATATATAATTTCCTCAAAATTCGATTTCTTTAGCCGTACTTTTTTCTTCAAATTTTTTTTATTAACCGATTCTTGATTTTAATATATGCAGGGCAAGCCTCCAGATTGGCAGGACTTTGTGGGTATCATCACTTTACTTGTGATAAACTCGACCATTAGTTTTATCGAAGAGAATAACGCAGGCAATGCAGCCGCTGCCCTCATGGCCCGTCTCGCTCCAAAAGCAAAAGTTCGTCTTTTTTTTTTTTTATAGCAATTTTCCGATGAATATTTATGTATTCGTGGCAATTTTCTAATAATTTTTTTTAATGAAGATTCTTAGAGATGGAAGGTGGAACGAAGAAGATGCTGCCATGTTAGTCCCCGGTGATATAATCAGTATCAAACTTGGAGATATTATCCCTGCAGATTCCCGTTTGCTCGACGGTGATCCTCTGAAAATTGATCAGGTACATTCCAATTTCGGGCAAATCTTGAATTTTATTTTTTGTTTTTATTTTTTATTTTTTATATTTAACTGAATTATGATGTCATATATACAGTCCGCTTTGACCGGTGAGTCACTTCCAGTGACAAAAGGACCAGGAGATGGTGTATACTCCGGTTCAACTTGCAAGCAAGGCGAAATCGAAGCCATCGTTATTGCAACTGGGGTCCACACCTTCTTCGGTAAAGCTGCGCATCTTGTTGATTCCACTAATCAAGTCGGACATTTCCAAAAGGCGAGTTTTTTTTTTTTTTTTTCTGTAAGGGAATTAATTAATTATTATCAAAATTGTTGGTTATTATTCGATTTTTTTTGGTGATCAGGTGTTGACTTCAATCGGGAACTTTTGCATTTGCTCTATCGCTGTGGGAATGGTTATAGAGATAGTCGTCATGTATCCGATTCAACATAGAAAATATCGACCCGGAATTGACAATCTTCTTGTGCTTTTGATCGGAGGAATCCCAATTGCTATGCCGACTGTACTTTCTGTTACGATGGCTATTGGCTCTCATCGTTTGGCTCAACAGGTTTTTTTTTTTTTT
This sequence comes from Erythranthe guttata, assembly GCF_000504015.1. The sequence goes on along the minus strand of NW_012193251.1, from coordinate 2,102,962 downwards.
TTTTCCGATTATTTTGTTATTTAAATTAAATTATTTATTTAGGCTATGGAATTAAGTGTTGCGATAAATTGTGTGTATAGGGAGCTATTACAAAGAGAATGACTGCTATCGAGGAAATGGCTGGCATGGACGTGCTTTGCAGTGACAAAACGGGGACTTTGACTTTGAACAAGCTTACCGTTGACAAGAATCTCATCGAGGTTTACACAATTTCTTTTTTTATTTTTTAATTTTTTTAATATGTTTTTCCGATGACTATTGATGGTTTTATTAATAACTAATTTTCGATTATTATTGTGCATAGGTTTTCACGAAAGGGATCGATGCAGATACTGTTGTTCTAATGGCTGCTCGAGCCTCTCGTACGGAAAATCAAGATGCAATAGACGGGGCTATAGTTGGAATGTTGGCTGATCCTAAGGAGGTAATATTTATTTAATTTTTTTAATATATAATTTTTAAATTATTATGTATGATTTGGATTTTCGATGATATTATGAACAGGCGCGGGCAGGTGTTCGAGAAATACACTTTCTTCCGTTTAACCCGACTGATAAACGAACTGCGTTGACTTATATTGACGGTGAAGGAAAAATGCATAGGGTTAGTAAAGGTGCACCGGAGCAGGTATAAACCTTATTTATTTATTTTTTATATTTTTTAATTGTTTCTTTTATGATTATATACTAATTTTCGACTGAAACAAATGTGTTAAGATTCTAAACCTCTCACACAACAAATCGGATATAGAGCGAAGGGTTCATGCTGTGATTGACAAGTTTGCTGAACGTGGTTTACGATCACTCGGGGTGGCGTATCAGGTAATTAATAGATATTTTATGGCACAGTACTTTGAAGTTAATTATATTTAATTATTTTATTTATTTTATTATATTTTTTAATTTGCAGGAAGTTCCGGAATGTACTAAAGAGAGTGCCGGAGGACCATGGCAGTTTGTTGGTCTAATGCCACTCTTCGATCCACCGAGACACGACAGTGCAGAAACTATAAGAAGGGCATTGAATCTTGGTGTCAATGTCAAAATGATTACCGGTAAAAATAATTAAAAAAAAAAACCCGTTTTCTCATTTTGTAAAAAAAAAGGTCTAATTTTTAATTTTAATTTGACGAAAATGGCGTTGGTTTTAACAGGTGATCAGCTCGCAATTGCAAAGGAAACGGGACGAAGGTTAGGAATGGGAACTAATATGTACCCTTCGTCGGCTTTGCTTGGACAGAATAAAGACGAATCAATTGCTTCTTTACCAGTTGACGAACTCATCGAAAAAGCCGATGGTTTTGCCGGTGTTTTCCCGGGTATATAATATTTTAAAATTTGATCCCTTCATAATTTACCTGATTTTTTTTTTAATAGTGTGCTAATTTTCGGGAGGGTATTTTGGTCAGAGCACAAATACGAAATAGTGAAGCGTCTGCAAGCTAGGAAGCATATATGTGGAATGACGGGTGATGGAGTGAATGACGCTCCTGCCCTCAAGAAGGCTGATATTGGAATTGCGGTTGACGATGCTACTGATGCTGCGCGTAGTGCTTCGGATATTGTACTTACGGAGCCTGGCCTTAGTGTTATTATTAGTGCTGTCCTAACCAGTCGAGCGATTTTTCAGAGGATGAAAAATTACACGGTACGAATACTACGCAATACCTATTTTTCGTAATTTTAGTAATATTTTTTTTAAAGATGCATGAATTCATCAATGTCTGTTGATTTTTTTCGCAGATCTACGCTGTTTCTATTACAATCCGTATTGTGGTAAGTTTGTTAGTTATGCGCTTATTTTTTTGTACTCTGAAAATTTATAAACTACAGTTCGTTTTACGCTTTTTTTTTTTCTATGAATCAGCTCGGTTTTATGTTGCTAGCCTTGATATGGGAATTCGACTTTCCGCCTTTTATGGTGCTTATCATCGCAATTCTCAATGATGGT
>NW_012193251.1:2035338-2078302 GCF_000504015.1 Erythranthe guttata | reverse complement strand
GTTGTCTCTCATGTTGACCGTCGTAAAATACCCTTTTTAGTCACTTGTATTCAAGTCCTGAAATACACAATGCACATTAAATATACTAATCTTAAAAATAAAAAAAAAAAATCAAAAAACTCCCAAAATTCAAATCTTCACAATTTCTCTCTCTTCCATTTCAAAAGAAGCGATGACGTCATCCTTCCCGCCACTCCCCTTGTAGCTGTACCACTTGGCGCAAACAAGAAAATACACAAAATTCAAAGCACACAAACCAGCGACAAGGTAATAGAAATAATCCAACCTCCCTTTATTCAGATCCTCCGGCAGCCAATTCCCGGCCGGCGAACCCTCCGTCGCCCTGTGCACCACCGATATCAAGAACCCGTTCAGGTAGTTCGCCGCCGCCATCCCGCAGAAGAAGAAGGACCCCGCCACGCTCCTCATATTCTCCGGGAACTCCTTGTAGAAGAACTCCACCTGCCCGATCGCGCAGAACGCCTCCGCCAGCCCCGCCAGCGACAGCTGCGGCACCAGCCACATCGCCGACATCGCCGACACGGCGCCGGCGCCGCCACCCGGAGCCCGCCTTCTTCTTTCCTGCTCCACGGCGGCGGAGATGAGCGATTCCACTACCGTGAGTGCGATTCCGATCCCGATTCTTTGGAGGACGGTGATTCCGCCGGGTTTTCCGGTCAGTTTTCTGAGGAAGGGGACGGCGGCTCTGTCGTAGAGTGGGACCCAGAGGGTGAGGGTTAGCATGGAGAAGACGGCGTAGGTGGCCGGAGGGATTTGGAAGGTGGAGGCGGCGGTGAGGTGGCGGTCGGACTGCATTGCTTGGAAGACGACGTACTGCTGCTTCTCGCCGACGTGGTAAAGTACGGCGGCGGCCCATATCGGCAGTACGCGGAGGAGGCATTTTACTTCCTCCACTTGCTGAAGGCTGCACAGCCGCCACGGGTTGGCGGCGGAGCCGTCTGGTTTCACGGCGTCTTCTGGGGTTACGATTGCCGCCTTGTCAAGAAATCTGATAACAAAAAATTCTTAAATTAATATTTAATTATTTTTCAAAGTGTAATTGGACATTTAGAATAAACACTATATAGAAAATGTTGATTATTTATTTTAAATAAATAAAATTTAGACCATTTTTTAAAAATAAAATATACAAAAGAGGATAATGAAAATGGTATAAATTAAATACCACGTAATTAATTTAGATATTTACATATAAAATAATTTTAAATTCTCAACAACATTACAATGCAAGTATAGATATTTCATCTACTTATTATTTATATTGTTTATAATTATAAATTATAATTGTTAACCATGATGCATATATCCTTGAAAACATTTTTAATAAAAGAAAATGAAGAAAAGCTTTGAATATACATTTTTAACTCTAATATTTAATTAAAATATTTTAATTCATTCTTAAAATATATATTGTTAAAAAAAGAATTTTAGAAACTGATATGTATACAAAAATAAAATTAAAATGAGTACTAATAAGTAATAAATCCAGACAAAAACGAGAAAAATGAAAGATATGACAAGATATTTTTTTTTTTTTTTGATAATTATGAAGGATTTTGCAAGCAATTAATTATTTATGTTCGGTAAATTAAGGGGATTTGAAGTTGAGTTATTCAACAAAATAATTAATGAAGAAAAAAATATGTTTGTAATTATGTAACAATGAGATATAATTCAACATTTTAAACTCTATTTGACTGTTAAGTAAAAATGTATTTCAAACCCTCAAAATACATTTTTCTCTCATCACTTTTCAAATTTAATAATTTGACTGCTACAAGGTAAATACATATTCTCCTAGTATATATATAAATAAACATTATTGTACACACACAAAAAAAAAATATATATATATTTAGATATAAATTAGTAAAGATTTAAATAAGTTGGGGGGCATGACCCCCTTTGACTTTATCCTGGCTCAGCCGCCACCGGATATCACCTGGAAATCATTATTGCAGTGCTAGGGTTTTGAAAATTATGCTAGAATCTTGATTTCGTTTAATTATATAATAATAATATAGGCAAGTGTACTGTCACAAGTTGTTATTTAGTACTTTGTTTTTTTTAAGGTTTTCTTGCCTAAGAAATTATCTAGTGGCAAATTTAAAATATTTGAATGACTGTAATCAATGGATTCAAGACTATCCAAGTTGACTTTCCCAAAAAAAAAAAAAAAAAAAAAAAAAAGTTGACACAAGTTGACAGTAGATTTAATTGTCTTAGAAGAATCTTGATCTACTTTGAGTGATGCAAATAATCTGGTCATGTTAAATAATTTTTGGGGCACGTGTAAAAAATATTTAAAAATATTTTACTAATAGTTAGGCCGACAATGAACTAGGATTTAGTGGAGTCGATTATGTCTACGTATATATTTTATGAACACAAGGTAAAATATAATTTTGCATAAATTATAAAAAAAGAAAATTATATAAAAAAAATATGAATTTTGTTGGATATTTGACTATCGAAATCAAATGTAATTTATTATTTTAATTTTCTTTAAAATCAATTGTCAATTGTATCTACTGAAATATAGTATAACCTCGATAAATTAATTGCACCACTTAAATAATAATTTCTTTCAGTCCCGACTCGATGAAAATATGTTAAATTATTAACTCGATAATTTAATAATTAACTAAATTAATAGAATTTCCGTAGCCCTATTAATGTATAAAGGTTCAATTGTACTATGATTTATTATTGGTAGTTAATGGGCGGTTTTGTCTACAACTTAAGTGGTGTTTGCAAATACGTTTAAAAATACATTATGAGTTTTTTTATGCATATAATCTGTTTTCAGGTGTTTGCAAAACAAGTTTTTTCTCTTGGTTCTTTTAAAATAAGTTGTTTTAAACTGAACTTTAAAAACACCCATGTACCTGTTTTTTTTCTATTTTAGTTGATTTTCTTGTTAATTCACAAACACCTCCAACTTTTAGAACTAATCACGTAATTCCAACTTAACTCAGAATTAATAACTTCTGCTTTTAAATAAGCTTTTGCAAACAACACCTTTAGTAGTTCATTATGCAAGGTCTTTACTTCTCTTTGTGTATTCTTGTTTTAATAATTTTTTTTGCACATACACAAGTTATATATATACTTGTGGATAAATATTTAATTAAATCTTGTGTTGTTTAATTTTCGCTGCAAAACGTTTCTTTAAACGTACAAGCACCCGTTAAATCATTTGCGTAAATCACCGTTTTACTATCTTTTTACATCATACTACACGAATTCGGTGCCGTTGATTTCTTTTAAATTTATTTTAAAAGAAAAAAAATAATATTAATAATAAAATTGGATAGGGGTGAGCAAGTCGGACCCATCAACCCGCTACACCCGTCAAATCCGTGAAAAACCGCCCCGTTGGGACCGGACGGATAGATCCATCCATAGGATTGGGTCCTAAAATGGTAAAGAACCGTGGGTTTGGGTCTTAGACGGGTTCAATTTTTTTTAATACCCGTGAAACTCGTCCCGCCCCGCCATACAAAACGACGTCGTTTTGTTTACATTATATAGTATAATAAATTAATAATATTAATGAATAAATAAAGTATCTCTAGTGTATCAAATACATAAATCAACTAAACTATAATTGTGGAAGTAATAGCTATAACGATTATGAAAATCTCTAAGAAAATGTAGGAAAAAAAACATATATATACAACGGTCAACACACGGCAGAAAAAAAAAGGAAGAAAATGGTGTTGAATGGAGCTGAATAGCGTTGTTTATGCTTGAAAAAACTATATTTATTTTATTTAAATTTCGTCTTTTAAGTTATGAATTAGTTATTTTTAGTTTAATATTAATTTTTATTTACTCTTGACATTTACATTATTTATGTTTGGTTTCAATTTAAAATTTTAGGTTATTAATTTTAGCTTCTAATTATTCTCCGGTAAAACTTATAAATTATATATAAAAAAAAATAGTTTAGACGATAACGGGTTTCGACCCGTAAAGGTTGGGTCCTACTACAAACCCGCCATGGACCCGCCTATCGTAAACTCGTTAAAAACCCACAAGTTTGGTTCTTCAAAATCAAGAACCGTTGTTTGACGGGACGAGGGCGGGTTTTGATAGAACCCGCGGGTTTATGGCCCGCGCACACCCCTAAAATTGGAGGTGGAAATAATTAGAAGTGTGATTGTGGTAGCAGTTGGCTCATGCAAATCGTTGCACGACACGACTCAACAAATTATTGCTTTGTTTAATTTTAGCGTAGGGCCTAACGTTACGTCAACATCTTTTTAATTAAATTATATTATTTTTTAGATTCATAAAGATCAAAATATCTATCACTATATGACAACATCAATTTTCATTTTTTTTTAATTTTTTTTTGTAATTTTTGTTTATCTTTTTTTTTTTTTGAATACATAATTATTATATAAATGTCACGAAAAATCCTAGGCAAAACAAAAATTACTAATTATTAAAAGTATAAATTACGAAAACTCCCTGAACTTAAGATTAATAACAAAAACAACCACACTTATTCGTAATTACCAAAAACCCCCTATGGTTTGTTTCTGTCTATCACCAACCCTCTTACAATATGACTTTTCACGGAATTTTTTCTCTCTTAGGGAAAAGACTTTATATTTCGTTTTATTTCTCACCTATTTAACATAAGGTATTATAGATTGTACATATTTTATGTTAAGAAAAACTCGATCAACGGTTAATCAAAGGAAAATTTTGGTTATTACGGATAGATGAGGGCGTTTTTTGTTATTTAACCTAAATTCAGGGGCATTTTTGTAATTACCCTAAATTAAATTATTTTTTAGATTCATAAAACTCAAAATATCTATGACAAGGACAATGACAACACAATTTATTATTATTATTATTATTATTATTATTATTATTATTATTATTATTATTATTATTATTATTATTTATTATTTTTTTTAATGTTAGAAATTTTTTTTAAAATATATATAATTATTCTAAATGTCACGAAAAAATCCTAGGCAAAACAAAAATTAATAATTACTTAAAAAAAATAAATAAATAAATAAATAAATAAAGTTGAAATATTTACCTGAACTGTTCGGTGTAAGGAAGCCTGGAGTTGATGGACTTAGGCGGCGCGTAGCTGAAGAGGCTGAGCCACGGCTGCGGAGGGTGCTTCAGCCGCCTCTTCCTAACAGCAACCGCCACCACCTGCGCCACGCTAGTCAACGGGCTCCCCTCCGGCTTGACCATCACATAGATCCTCGTGCCGGCGAAGAAAAGAAACAACGAGATCAACATAAACCCCGCCGGAATCGCCAGTCCGATGGGCCAGCTGAGATCGGACTGAACGTAGACGACGAGCGTCACCGATACCATCTGCGCGAAGGTGAGCGTGAAGAAGTACCAGTTGAAGAAGCTGTCGATTCCCCTCTTGCCGGAGACTGTGTTCGGGTTGAACTGGTCGGCGCCGAACGCCAGGTTGCAGGGCCGGATTGCTCCGGCGCCGATAATCAGTAGCCCGAATCCGGCGTAGAGGAACGCCGTCTGCGGCGGGGTTGCGCCGACGCATGTGGTGGTTCCCGGCGAGCAGTGGGGTGGGTGCAGGTTTTTGAAGGCGGCGGTTAGAGTTATCACCAGCAACCCCTTCATTGAAATTAAATAATTAAATTAAATTAAATTAAAATTATGACATTTATAATTAATTACTAATGTATATATATTGATGATCAATTATATAATTTGTTAATGGAAAATATTTGTTCCTATTCTATTTATTTTATTGTAGAGAGAAAATTAGGGGTTTTGAGCAATTGTTTTATGATTTGAATTATACTTTAGAATAGAACTATTTCTTGAATATATTAAGAAATTACATAATTATACTTCAAATATATATTGTAATAACACAAATGTAGCACCATATTCTAAAAAAAAGGAATTTGAAGGTGGAATATTTGAAACATAGAAAAGTTCGAAAAATCGAATTGTACGCGGTGTTTTAATAAACGGTGGAGCGTCGTCGGCACGGTGGCGAAGCAGAAAATAATTGTAATTTCTAATATTTTACAAAAAATAAATAAAAAATATATCTCAAGTTAATAATAAAAATAAATAAATAAAGTTATGACATTATCTTGTACAATGTACACTATAACTTCTTTAATTGGGAAAAAAATTATTTAAAATTATATTAAAATAAAAAAGAAAAAGGATGATTTGATGATTGAGAAAGAATTAATACCAGAAAGGAGGCGAAGGAGCCGAAACCGAGGGTTTTGTAGCGACCAAAATAAGTGTCGCAAAAGTAAGCACCAAAAAGCGTCGCAAAATTGGTAGTGCCGTGGAAGACACTAAGAAGCGTTGTTGCAGAAATGCGCTTCATGTTGAAAACAGTGGTCAGATAAACCTGCAGATTTGATAGTGTCCCAATTGCTCCCAGCTTCTCAAACGTCTCATTCCCTGTTTTTTTTTTTTTTTTTTTTTAATTAACTCACAGAGAGAGATGTAGAGAGAGAGAGAGAGAGAGAGAGAGAGAGAGAGAGAGAGAGAGAGAGAGAGAGAGAGAGTACCTATAATGAAGGGCATAGCTTTGACACCTCTGTAATGAATCTTGTCAGTGACAACATCGTCGTTTTCCATGTCTGTTTTTTCCTTTGTCGCCATTTTTTAGGAGGTGAGAGATTGTAAGAAGATGAGTTGAGGAAGAAGAACAAATGCTTACCTATTATATATATATATTCTATTTTATTTTTCTCAACTTTTTATTTTTTTATTTATTTTTTTAATGCTGTCCCACCTTCCAATTTATATAACACCACACCTGGTATTCTTGTCCTTTTTTTATTTTTTTAATCTATTTTTCTCACTTTGTGGGGACCACCTTTTGTTTTGCAGAAATACTATGATACAAATGTAATTAAAAATAATAATAATAATAAATAGAGTAGTTTAGAGAGTTACGTAATGTGTTTTTTTTTTTTTTTTTTTAACATAAGATCTGATTTTATTTGGGTGGTTAGCATATACACTCTTCAATTAATGAATGATTGTCATTTTGCACCCCAAAGTTATAATTTTGGCGCATTGTGTCCTCAACTTAATTTTTACTTCCCAAAATCCACCCTAATGCACACTATGGTATGGTGGTGTTTGCAAAAGCTTATTTGAAAGCAGAAGTTATGGATTGTGCGTTAAGTTGATTTTAAGTGCTTATTTCTAAAAGTTCGGGGTATTTGCAAATTTACTGAAAAATCAACTTAAATAGAAAAAAAGAGGGTCATTGGTGCTTAACAAATAATAGCTTAAAATTGCTTATTTTAACAGAAGCAAAAGAAAAATTCATTTTACAAACACTTAAAAATAGAATATGAGCAAAATAAAAGCTCATAATCTATTATAAAAACTTTTGCAAGCACCACCTATATGTTTGCCATTGAAATCAAAATTGAAAAACAAAATATGCCTAAAGTGACTAAACTATCATGCATATATATTTAGAAAACTATCGAATATGCATAAAGTGCTAAAATACCCATTCAAATTAAATTAATTATTTAATGTTTAATCCATGTCTCAACTAATTGAAGATAATAAAGGGCAAGTTGAGAGAAGTGCAATTAATGCATCATTGAAAATTTAAAGTAACAAATAATTTGAAATAAAAAAAAACCGAAATGTTGAATGTCGTTTTGCATTTTACTAATACCGTTTTGGTTTAGAATGGAATTTTGACCATTTTCTAGTCCGATTTTGGAAATATACAAAACACACAAATTGCAGCTATTTGTGTTAACTTTCTAATTCAACACGAGTCAGCTAATTTGGTATCATATGATAAAGTTATGAATGATTGACACGTTTTGAGTTTTAGATAACTCAAATTATCAAATTTATGGGCAGTGTTAATTGATTTATGAACAACTTTCTCATCAAATATCTAATCTTGATGATTCAAGATGGATAAGAAACCTGAATTGAAGAATGAACTACAGATTTTGTGTTTTGAGTTTTACCTAATCAGACTAAAAAATGGTCAAAATTAAGTTTGAAGTTAAAACGGTATTATTAGAACTGAAACGACATTTATCACATCCCATAAAAAAATCTAGAGAGACGAAAAAATAATTTGATCACATGGTGGGAAAAGTTCTTACATAACTAAGATTAACTTAATTAATAAAAAATCAGTTATAACATAAAAAAAAAAAAAAAAAAAAAAAAAAAAAAAAAAAAAAAAATCATACATGCCTTCATCCTCATTGTTGAAATTGGCAGAATTTTCATCCTAATTCAACCACAAAAGTGTATAGGGTGGATTTTGCCAAATCATCTAAATTTAAGGTGCAATGTGTGATAAATTTACAATTTTGAGGTGTAAAGTGACAACTTAATCTAATTGAAGGATGCTTTTTGTCAACTGTCATATTTTATTTTATTTTAATTAACATATATAGGATGTCAATATGAATAGAATATGCACATGTGGGCTTAAAATATAGAAAATGGAGAAAACTAGTCAACAGCTGTACTAATTTCCACAATCTGTGTAAGCAAAGAAAGTGACAGAAGACTGTGTTTGAGATTTAGATTCAAAGTCAATAATTAAAAAAATATGGCTCAAAATTTAATCTAAGTGGTCCAAATCCAAAATGTGTTTGTTACATAATTAATATTTCCATTTTTTTTCAATTTTTAAATGCATTAGTTGACCTAAGATTGAATCCTCATATCAACAATCGTTAGGTCGAACATGTCGCACATGAGTAAGTCTAGTGTGGTTACGTCTTTCGTATGGTTAGCATGGTATTATCCATTAGTATAGGTTTACTCACTGTACCTATATAATTAGCTGCGGGTATTCTTTAAATTCTTGAAATTGTATAAATAATTAATAATTATAAACCATATTGAGAAATAATTTATTACAAATACTTCATAATACCTCTTAAAAAATACTAAATAGTACAAAGGATGATATTTCATATTTAACCATGAAACAATATCATATATTATCATCATAAATTATGTAATAATAATATCAATTGCTAGTGCCTGTCCTTTTTGGAGAAAAAAATTGAACACTAAATTAGTGGGTTGTTGGTAAGAAAAAACAAATGATTTATCACCCAAAAAAAAGATAAAAGAAAAATTAATAGGTTTATTGAAATTATCTCATTGGATCTCTACTCCAAAACAAAAAGGCAAATAGAAAAAGAAATAAGAGAAAACTAAGCAGTTCAGACTTTTCGAATCTATATGAAAGTATATATAATTATATACATTATAACATCGATAAATTAATAATCTCACTTTAATAATATTTTTTTCCGGTCCCGACTCAGTAAAAACATACTTCATTTTTAGTTCGTTAATTTAATATTTCGCCAAATTAATAGAATTTTGCTAGTAATGAATGAATATATATATATATATATATATATATATATATATATATATATATATATATATATATATATATATATATATATATATATATATATATATATATATATATATATATATATATATATATATATAATTGAGCCAATGCAATGGGCCTACGATTTCTTTATTTATTGGGCCGCGAGCCCAATATTGAAGACTACTACAATCGAGGCACAATCAGCTTCACATAATGTTTGGGCCCGACAATTACAATTACTAATTTCAGCCCAACCAACTCGATATAAATAACAATTATTATTCATTTGTTAAGGTACGTTCAATATTCGAATCATATAACTGCTCGTATTCTCTTTACGAGTTTTGCTATCCACACACTTGACTTGGGTGCCGGAGGGATTTCCGCGGGATCAACTCCCGGCTTATTTTACGTGTTCTATTATCGCAGGTATCTCAAAGTCATCAAGCTCGTGAACCAGTGATCCACTTTGCTCATCATGCTCATCATACTTCAACTATTTAAGATGATCTAACTTTAGCATCATCAATATGTAACATATATACACTTGAACTTGCAATGTATTTTTTTTTTTAATTAAGTAATAGTGCTTGCAGTTAAAAGAGAGGATATTATCGAATGACTTATGAGATCTTACACCTGGTGAAATACACTATGTGATATAAACTGTTTATCTACATAAATAACTATCTATTAAACACACATACATATTAAAACTATATGGTGTATTTTACAAAATGTATGTGTTGGGAATCGGACACGTGTACGTAGCGGAAAACAAAAATTTTATGCGATTTAAACAAATTTAAAGCACATAAACACATGTCTGATAACTGAAAACAATTAATTGTGTACCTTTGCGCTTCCAGCGAAATTAAAAACAACATACATGCTTAATTACTTAACCGAAATTAAATCAATTAGCATGCTCGCGTTTAAATCAAATAACATGCTCGCAGTAAATAAACAATTTCATGTAGTCACATAAAATCATACAATTATTATACTAAAACGAACATGCATATATTAATTTAAACGATACCGAATCGAACGACAATGGATTCGAAACATTACCTCTTGAAGCGTGAGGTAGGTGCACTAAGCGAAGCTAGATTGCCACGGAAACCAATCCGTGCAATCCGGGGCAGCAACGGCGATGCAACAGCGGCGAAGATCCGAGCGGCATCGCGTGTGATTCACGCGCTGTCTTCGGGCGGCGCGTGGGATTGCGTGCGACGTCGGATCGTGTGCTGCTCCTCGATTCTTCGATCTTCGGTCTTCCTCCTATCGGATTTCACCTTGTATACTTCGATCTATTAAACTGTGGCACTAGACACGAAGTAGTTAGAATAAAACGGAAAGAAACGAAAAGAGAAAATAGCTACCAAAAGGATCGGCCAACGGATGGCCGATTCCGGTGAGATGGTGGCGACGACGGCGGTGGTGGCCGCGGGTTGAGATCGGCCGAGAGAGGTGAGAGCGGCTAGGGTTTAGTTCGTGTGTTGTATGTGTGCAAGACCTATAAATCAAGTATTTATAGTGTCTTGCATAAAAGCCCTAACGGGCTTAAGTTGGACCGGACCCAACAGCTTAAGTTCGTTAGTCTTTTATTTGCTCGTCTCTCTCAATTCGATGATCGGAAAATTGTAACAATTATATTTTCGGAATCACTATAATGTCCTCGTCATTACGAGTGCCAACTCTCGATTTCCAACTTTCCAAAAGTGGAAACCCTAATTCAGTGCACTTTCTAAATTTGGAAATTTCCTGATTTAGAAAGTCCACTAAGACTTCGTTTGATAGGATTAAGCATTGAATGCTGAATGCTGAATACACATCTGAACCCAATCATATTGACTTCCAATCATGCAAAGATAAACCATTTTTACATTTGACCGTTTATTCAAATATCTCATGTGCAATTTTACTATATTAACCCTCATAATTTCTAACAAATAAAATTAACTACTAACTGAATTGTAATGAAAAAATTCTAAAAAAACCGTTAAGATGAAACTCGTTTCACCTTAATCACCCAACAAATCAAGATTGGCGTCTAGCAACTACGCGTCATGATTCCCTAGATACAAATGAAGTGCCTGCAAGAACCTTCAGATATAGTTAACGTACAGTACGATCCTTTCGATTCATATGTCCCGATTGAACTAGAGGCATTGGTTCATCGAGACCTCTTTATTTGTTCAATGACTGTGCGATCGTTCTAAGTGTTGTAATCGTTATGTGTATGACTTAGAGAATCGAATTCTCTAATCATCACTTAGTCAGCTCTGGCCAGAGACTTAAAGAGATTACAAACTGTAAGAACACACAGGACATCCAAGACTATTCTAGCGATCGAATCCCCGACTACAATGCACAGACCTCCCATGCACATAAATTAAATCAATTAGCATGCTCGCGTTTAAATCAAATAACATGCTCACAGTAAATAAACAATATCATGTAGTCACATAAAATCATACAATTATTATACTAAAACGAACATGCATATATTAATTTAAACGATACCGAATCAAACGACAATGGATTCAAAACATTACCTCTTGAAGCGTGAGGTAGGTGCACTAAGCGAAGCTAGATTGCCACGGAAATCAATCCGTGCGATCCGGGGCAGCAACGACGATGCAGCAGCGGCGAAGATCCGAGCTACGGCGGCGCGTGTGATTCACGCGCTGTCTTCGGGCGGCGCGTGGGATTGCTTACGACGTCGGATCGTGTGCTGCTCCTCGATTCTTCGATCTTCGATCTTCCTCCTCTCGGATTTCACCTCGTATACTTCGATCTACTAAAACGTGGCACTAGACATGAAGTAGTTAGAATAAAACGGAAAGAAACGAAAAGAGAAAAGAGCTACCAAAAGGATCGGCCAACGGATGGCCGATTCCGGCGAGATGGTGGCGACGGCGGCGGTGGTGGCCGCGGGTTGAGATCGGCCGAGAGAGGTGAGAGCGGCTAGGGTTTAGTTCGTGTGTTGTATGTGTGCAAGACCTATAAATCAAGTATTTATAGTGTCTTGCATAAAAGCCGTAACGGGCTTAAGTTGGAACGGGCCCAACAGCTTAAGTTCGTTAGTCTTTTATTTGCTTGTCTCTCTCAATTCGATGATCGAAAAATTGTAACAATTACATTTTCGGAATCAATATAATGGCCTCGTCATTACGAGTGCCAACTCTCGATTTCCAACTTTCCAAAAGTGGAAACCCTAATTCAGTGCAATTTCTAAATTTGGAAATTTTCTGATTTAGAAAGTCCACTAAGATGTTCGCTTATTCTTTTTCTTTTCTTATTTTCATTCATAATTCTAAATTACGAATGTTGGACCCAATCATATTGACTTCCAATCATGCAAAGATAAACCATTTTTACATTTGACCGTTTATTCAAATATCTCATGTGCACGAGCAGTGTGACCCTCGATGGTTCATGTGTAAGCTAGTCGTGGGCCCACAACCCTTTGTGGTCAAAACTCGTCCCTTAGAGTTACGATTAAGATGAAACTCGTTTCACCTTAATCACCCAACGAATCAAGATTGGCGTCTAGCAACTACGCGTCATGATTCCTTAGATACAAATGAAGTGCCTGCAAGAACCTTCAGATATAGTTAACGTACAGTACGATCCCTTCGATTCATATGTCCCGATTGAACTAGAGGCATTGGTTCATCGAGACCTCTTTATTTGTTCAATGACTGTGCGATCGTTCTAAGTGTTGTAATTGTTACGTGCATGACTTAGAGAATCGAATTCTCTAATCATCACTTAGTCAGCTCTGGCCAGAGACTTAAAGATATTACAAACTGTAAGAACACACAGGACATCCAAGACTATTCTAGCGATCGAATCCCCGACTACAATGCACAGACCTCCCACTAGATTTCGGACTGCACGAACACTGGCCCTTGGGATGGTCCTCGGTGGAACTCAGGGATAGGTCACGATACAGCTGATCCTCTAGTGAAGTAACGGTGATGTCTAGGTCATAAAGACTAATGGTGTACAACTATACCATAGATATCTCTACTCGATTATTGGGAACCACTTAGAGATTTCTAGGGTGAGGGAGTTCAGTGAACTCGTCAACTTACGAGCACCAACTTATGCATGCCGATATCACAATACCGTTTACTGATGAGATGCAGTACACATACACTAAGTGCTAGTCTCTTAATGGGAAAGGCCGATATCCTCATTGGTAGCGTAACCCTTCGACTAGGAACACGTTTAACAGTTATAATACTTAAGTAAATATCTCACGATCCTAACGATCAATTACTAGTACTTGTAATAACTGTAAGAACTATATCTATGTTTGTGACAAAGGGACAAAGATATAGAATGCCAAGGTGTTTTATCGTCAATACGAAAGATTCGTTTATTACCATAATAAATACGAAAGACGACAGCCACATGTTGGCTTGTTGGTCACTTACTCTAACAGTATGTTCTACAAAACCCTATTGAAGTATAATAAATTTTGTAATGATCCGACCTAATTCGGCAAATTAATAAGTCTGAATAATCACTAACTAAAAGTGAGAAACGAGTAAAGCTTGAATAAAGTGGCAACGTGGCCCAATCTAGGCAAGATTTGGTACGAGAATATGATATACTATCTGACATGCAATACACGGAAGTTAAGGTAATTGAGTTATCAAATAAACCTAGATAGAAAGATTTAGGACAATTTTTTAGGTCGTAGATTAAAAATCTATTTTTTATCTTTGTAATTCCTTTTATTATTTGTTTCATTAAATATTATTATTTATTATATTTAGTACCCCTGTATTTTATTGAATTGTTAAAAAAAAAAAAAATATTAGAAAAAAAATCCCTACAATAATGTATTCTTTTAGCACATAGCCCCCTAAGTAGCATGTTTTCAGGAGGTTTGCTAATAACATTGTATCATATAGGTTATTTTGCTACTGTGTATAACACGAAGAGTTTTATGACGCTTAGAGTAAACACATCGGTGCTAGATGCAAGAAAATCTAAAACGGTATTTTGTCCTTTAATAAGAATCAGCATTGCACACTGATCCGGAATGGAATTGGGCCCAACAAGCAGGGCCTCATTCAGCCCATCTAGGAAAAATACACCCTGGGCCCTTTGAGGCAAGATCACCGAAGAAAGGCCCGAGTGGAGAAAGCCCAAAGATCCGGCCTCTCTTCGCAAGAACCTAGTCAGTAGGAGGATTAACACCCGAGAGGTCTGAGTGGGCTACTCGCTTGTGTGAGGGGGCGGAAGGGCCCCACCGTGGACATAAGCGGCGACAGACGTTGAGGGCCGCATTAATGGAAGACTGACAATCATTCTTTATGCCCCTCATCGGCGCATTAAATGCTCTGACACCAGCATTTAATGGTCGAATGCCCAGAGACCGCCGCGAACAGGAAGGCGTACGGGTCAGGCTACTCCTGGTAATCCTGTAGAGAAAAGTCGTAGTTGTCCCGAAGGTAATGATGAGGATTTACGCAGAGCTTATGTTAAGGTATTATAAATACATGTTCACACACTTCCACTTCGAGGTTCCATCTATATATCCCTTCTTAATTCAATATAACGCATCCATTATTAAAACCACCTTCAATTCGCTGACTTGACTGTCTAAGTGCTAAATCCGGCGTCAGTGCGGCTCTCTTCTATTGCAGAGTAAACGGACCAAGTTGCTCGTCAAGCCCCTCATTCACACTCAAGCTCAAAGGAGCCAAGGCGGTTTTTAGGGCGAATCACACACTATGCATTTATTTGTACATTGCACAGTTTAGTATTATATCCATAAACGATCGAGATGACGTGTCGACGTTACATATCACGCATAAGATTAATTCATTAGTTCTCATTGAATATTAAAATAATTTGTCTATAATTTAGATGAAGTTAGGCAAATCATTGGAATAACAATTGTACTAGGGATGGCAATTTGCCCAGCCCCGATGGATCCCAGCCCCGCACGGACAGAAAATTTTTCGGTATGACCGCCCTGAAAATATATGGGGGTGGGATGGGGATTGACAAAAATATTTGACCGAGTAAGGGGAAGGGGACGGGTTTGTATGCACCCGCCCATATTATTTTTATATATTTAATAATTATTATATTAAACTATGATGCATATTTTTAACTTTGCACTTTGTTGGTTTGTTTGTTGAAATAAGTCTGTAAGTTATAAGTAGACCGTTTTTCTTTGTAAATGGTGATTTTGCGGAGCGGATACCTGTGGGGATTTTACGGATTCATAAAATTCTGAATTTTTGAAGGGGATTGCAAAACCCGCCCCATTGTCACCCCTAATTATAGCACTATATTTTAAATAATTTATTTTGATCATACACATTTAATTAATGTAATCTGCTTTAATGATCTAATAGGAGATATTTTGGATGAGTCAAGAGGATCGGCGACCTGTGTAGTTTCATTGACCATGTGGTGGAAAATAATTATTGATATGAATCAACATCTTTGAAATACATAATTAGTAATTAATTCATAAATAATTAGACAAGTTTTTACAATTTTTTCTTAGATTAGTACCACAAATTTTTTTTTTTTAATAGCAAAGTACTAAAATATCCCTCATCAAACAAAATACAATTTATACAAAAAAAATATTTTTTTTCCTCATTTCAATACCAAGAATTAAAAAAATTTAAAAATTCTCTTCTTCTTCCCAAACACAAACCCAACCCTCTCTTCTTCTTCATCTTCTTACAAACCCTCCGAAAAATCTCAAAATTCAAAAAAATCAAAACCTCACAAAATTTGTAAAATGGAGTCACAAGACAATAAAATGGTGGTTTACATGAAAGGAGAACCCATTAAAGTATTCTTTTTCTTTTTTTTAAGTTAGGCTACAATTTTCGACACATAAAGGTCGAATTTTTGGCCAATTTTCGATTCCAACTTGTCGAAAATTGTATTAAAAAAAACCAATTTCGACACATAATATATATATATATATATAGTAGGCCTCGTTTGGTTGTCAAGATAAGATTAAATAATTTAATGAAAACCCAATTATTTTATCAGACATCACGACATCCATCAAAAAATACTCACTAAAAGGCAAGATAAACCATGATAACATAATTTTGGCGGGTCGACCACATAATTTATTGTGAATAACAAACATCAAAGAAAGTCCTATTATTTAGTTAATCATGACTAATCTCCACATAAACGAGGCCTTATTAGATTTTTTTAAATACATCTCAAATAACCCAAAAAATAAATAATTTAGCACACGAATGGAGTAAATTATAAAAGAAAATATTGTTCCTAAATACCAAACAATATATAATTTTGGCTATCAATCTTGAATATTCGCTGGGATCAGCATCTTATACGCCGTCGTTTTGTTCTTGGCGCAATAAGGTTTTTGTCTGTATCAACACTTTCAGCATACTTGAAGATTCTATATATTATTATTCCCCCGCAGAAGAGACAGAAAATTATTAAAAAAAAAATAATAATAATAAAGGAAAGTGAAAATCATACAATCCTTTAGATGCTTCTGTGATTCCATGGAGCGATGAAGATGCTTGTTGACTTTGCAATCAACCCATTATTATTAGCATATGATCATCCAATCGCCGCCATTGAGCTCCACCTGTTCGACAAAATGCCGACTCCAATATTATATTGCTTTCGTTTACAGTATGTATTGGTCGAGAGCGAGTTTTGTCTTTAACCCGCTTCAACTCAAGAGAATCTTCTGTCTGGTATCATTCATGCAGCATATATATATATGTGTGCATTCAACCCATTATTTTTATTTTTTACATCAAGTCCTAAATTAATCTGAAAAAAGAAAATGGAAATGACAACAGGTTTGCATGCGGCATTCGTTGCAGTGGTGGTTTCATTCGCGGGGTGGCTGTTGTGGTGGTGGAATGAGTTGTGGTATGCTGTGCCGCATAATCGCCGCCAAACTGATGGTGGAGCAAAGCTCCCTCCGGGGTATATGGGATTGCCGTTTTTCGGAGAGATGATGACTTTTCTTTGGTACTTCAAGATTCTTCGCCGCCCTGATGACTACATCAACTCCAAACGTCGCAAGTACGAGTTATATTCGTTCTCGTTATAGTACTTATTTTATTCCATAAATTTGTAACGTTGATCAGTTTTTACAAGTCTTGAATTATCCAAAAGTTAAATTGTATTACATAGAATAAATTAAATATTATTATTTCTTTCGTTTTTCGTGGTTAATTAATCAGGTATGGGGATGGAGTAGGACTGTATCGAACGCACCTCTTCGGTTCACCGGCAATCATAGCTTGCACACCATCGGCCAACAAATTCGTGTTGCAAACAGAATCGAGCTTTCTGTTAGTGTGGCCTTCGTTGGAAATTGTGGGGGCCACATCTCTCGTAGCAGTTGAAGGTGCTTCACATACAAGGGTTCGAAACTTTGTCGTAAGAGCCATCAATCAACCCGATTCTCTACGTAAGATCGCTCTTATGGTGCAGCCTCGTGTAATCGCCGCCCTCGATTTATGGTCTCAAAAGGGTCGAGTCACAGTCTTCAACGAAGCCAAGAAGGTAATATAACAACAACAATAATAATAACAATGGCCCGTCTCAAGAATTATGTATTTTGAGATGATATTCGATAATTTTATCAGGTCACATTTGAAAATATCGGCAAGTATTTTGCTAGCTTTGAGCCGGGCCCCGTTTTGGATACCCTCGACGAGTTATTTAAAGGCCTACTCGACGGATTTAGAGCTTATCCACTCAATTTTCCCGGAACTACTATGCACCGTGCCCTCCAGGTCACTAAGTTCATAAATTAGCAAAATTATATTATTTTTTCGATAAATTACTTAGTGATGGAAATGTGCTGTGCGAATAATCGACAGTGTCGAGAGAAAGCAATGGCGATATTTAGAGAAGAATTGGAGAAGAGGAAGAAATTCGGTGTCGGAAAAGATAAATTCGATTTAATGGAAGGGCTGATGGAAGTGAAGGACGAAGAGGGTAAACAATTGTCCGATATCGAAGTGCTCGATAATATAGTCAGCCTTATTGTTGCGGGATATGTTTCCACTTCTCTTGCTATTATGTGGGCTTTCTATTATCTCGCTAAGTTTCCACACGTTCTCGACAAACTTCGGGTATATATTACGAAAATTTAAAATTAAAAAATTATATTGTGTTTCTTATTTTTTTAGTTAACACCACTAAAATTGCAGGAAGAGCATATGCCGATAGCCAAGAAACGAAACGGAGACTTGATCACGTACGAAGATATTGCGTCGTGCAAATATACGAGTAGGGTATGTACAAATGTACGATCGGAACCTCGTTTTGCATTTTCTCGAATTCGTCACACCAGAGTTTTTATTTTATTTAGGTGGTGGAGGAAATTATTCGACTGGCGAATATCGCGGCGTTTTTTTTCAGGACAGCAAATAAAGACGTCGAGTACAAAGGTACGTAGAACATCTTCAACGAAAAATAGTATTATCATAATTCATAAAATTCCGAGGGTATAAAATGTTCATTTTTTCGAACAGGGTATAAAATTCCCAAAGGATGGAAGGTTATATGCTGGGTTCGATACCTTCACACGAATCCCGATAATTTTGAGGATCCCATGTGCTTTAATCCAGATAGATGGAATGTAAGAATATATATGTATATATGAATAATATTTTCATCATTGTTACTTATATATAGATATACTATTAAACCTCTATAAATTAATACAGTCGGAACAAGCAAAATTCTGTTAATTCAGCGAAATATTAAATTAACGAACTAATAATTAATTAATAGGTTTTTACCGAGTCGGGATCAGAAGAATCTATTATTTAAGCGATGTTATTAATTTATCGAGGTTCTGCTATAAAATAAATATTGTAGGAAGCAGCAAAGCCAGGATCATATTTAGTGTTTGGAGGAGGATCAAGAATATGTGCTGGGAATATGCTTGCTCGTTTACAAGTCTCTGTTTTCCTTCATCATTTGGCTGTAGGATATAGGTAAATAATAAATACTTTATTTCCTTATTTATATTTTTTTTTTTTTTTTTTTTTAGTTATTAACAATCATTTGTGACATGATTCGAAAAAAAAAAAAAAAAAAAAATCAGATGGGAATTGGTGAATCGTGACGCGGGAATGACGTATCTTTCACATCCGAAACCAAACGACGGCGTTGAGATTGATATTAGCAAAATTTAACGGGCGAAAAAAATATTGTTGTTTTGGCTTTTACTATTGTTGCTTTGGTAAAAATTACATTTTTAGAGGTATATTTCATGGAATAAAAAAAAATATGTTAAAAGTAATTCCGTAGGGGGCCGGGATTGCATAAGAATTAAGACGACAACATATCTCAGAAGAATTTTCGTTATTACTCAAATATGAGGGGAATTTTCGTGATTAGACTTTATCTCTACTTTAATCTTGTTGAATAGTTATCTTGCACTAAATCAATTTTCTTTTAGTTGCTTTCATGGTGGATCGTTGTACTTTTGTTGTGATTTTGAATAAAATAAATATATATGAAGAATCATATTCTTATTGTCAAATGGATTATCCTAATTAGTTTTCATTCTTTTATTGTACTTGTTAGTGCTTCAATCTAAGGGTGGAGTTTTTTTTTTACCAAATAACGATTATTACAGCATACTTACCACGAATTATTGAATAAATACTGAACTATCAGCTAGACAGCTACCATTATATTTGCTATTGAATTGGTACCGGACCAATATGTTATGGTATGGTAGCGGTATTTTATTTTTAGTACCTTGATAATGTTGTACCGTACTGCAATTTTTGTATTTAAAAAATAGCTAATATACATTTCCTTTAATAATTTTAAATAATAATAAAAAATATAGACAACATATATTATATATATAAAAAAAACAATAATCATAATATATATATATACTTCTATTCTCTTCATATATTGATGCAAACTCACTGTTTGTCTCTCGCGAAAGCTGTTTATGTTCACGTATTAGTTTAGTTCCAAAATCCAAGATCTCTTATTGTTGGAATATTCTTTGCAATAAATTCATACCGATTTATAATTAGGGTTCTATGTAAATTCTCAAATTCTATTGCGAAACAATTTAAACCGCATATAATCGATATAAGGTGTTACGGTTCATGCACATTTCTATGAAAATTCTCATTTTTTTTGGAGAAACAATTTAAATCAAAAAATAATCCATATAAGGTGTTAAGGTCCATACGCATTTATAATTAGGGTTCTAAGTAAACTCTCAATTTCTTCTGAGAAACAATTTAAATCGAAATCTAATCCATAGATGGTGTTAGGGTTCATACATATTTGTAAATATAAGAATTAAAAATAGGTAATAACAATTATTTTAGGGATAATTAGCAAAAACCCCCTCATCTAGGAAAATGAGTTAAGGAAACACCCCCTCCCATAAATAATTAGAGAAAACCTCCTTAACTAATATTCTATCCATGTGATATTTTCATAATTCCAAAACTACCCTTAATTGTCTATTATACTCTTTCAAAATCCTAATCTTATTTTTATTCTTTCATCCGCCGTTTTCATGGTCCATCGTTTCTCTTCTTCTCTCTTTTCTCTTCTTCTCTGTTTTTCTCTTCTTCTTTGTTTTTTTCTCCCTCTGTTTCTCCGACAATCTTCCGCCACTGCCGCCGCCGTCGCCGGAAGATGGAGAAAGAAAGAAGAGGAAGCACCCATCAAACATTATAAATGATTTTGATAGCTATTCTGAATTCGAATGCCAGGATTGCTACATCGGAGGCTAATAGAGATAAGATTGTCGATTTATCGCCGGAATCGAATTTTGATGGGTGGTGGTTCTGCTTTGGTTGGTGGTGCGAGTTGTGATTTTATTTATTTATTTGTAATAAAAAACCGTCATAATGTCAAAGTAAGGTGGTGATGGTGTGTTGTGGCGGCGGTGTGGTGACGATGGGGAGGCAAATTTTAGGGTTTTTTGGTGGATCGGGCGCAGGACGGCGCCTCTAGAGAATTTCGCGTAGGCTGAAACCTTAATCGACTATGTACATGTTCATAGTCGATTAAGCTAATCGACTATGCTCTGGCAGTCGATTAAGGTTGATCCACTCCATTTATTTATTTATTTTTTTGGGATTATTTGAGAAAACCCCCTCATATGCATTGTATCATTAGACTACATCCTCTTTTTTTTCCCATTTTTGAGATAAATCCAATTGTATTTTATTCAGCATATTATATTATTAATAACCTATTTTACCCTTTCTTAACTTTTTTTGAACCTACCCACGTCTCTTCTCTAGCCGTCTCTCTCATTCTCTTCTCTCCCTTCTCTCCACAACTCACAACTCACGCTCACCCCCTCGCCTCCCTTACCAGTCCCCAAAACGGGGCAAGACGTATGGGCTCTTCCTCCCAAACCCTCTAATTTGATGTTTTCTCTTATCTCTCATATATTCTCCCCCTCACAAACGCTACCGAGCCTCATGGCCGGAGTCAGATCTGCGGCGACGGCATGTCCGGTGCCGATAGATATGCATGGTCCACGTAGGAAAGGAGAAGAGATCCGATATGCATTGATCATATCTTGAATTTGGCAGCCCCTCATTCCTTTCAATCGTCGCCGCCATTGACGGTGGATATGGTCAGCACAACCGCCTCAAGAGGTGTTTGGATTCTATTATTTCGCCAACCCAGTCCGCTTTTGTTCCTACGCGCCTTATCACAGACAATGTTTTAGTGGCTTTTGAAATCAATCACTTTATTAAGACTAATTCTAGCAAACGTACCAATTACATGGCTATAAAACTTGATATTAGTAAAGCTTACGATCGGGTCGAATGGCTCTTTTTGAGGAAAATTCTTACCCGTTTCGGTTTCTTATCTCCCTTTGTGGATCTTATCATGCTTTGCGTTTCGTCCGTTTCTTACTCGTTTCTATTTAATGGATCGCAGTTTGGAGGCTTATCACCCTCTAGGGGTCTCCGGCAGGGAGATCCTCTCTCTCCATATTTATTTCTATTTTGTGCAGAGATACTTATTATGATGATTCAGCAGGCGGTGGACAGAGGTGAATTACACGGTGTCCAAATTGCTCCTACGGCGCCGGTCATCTCTAACCTTTGCTTCGCAGATGACACATTACTGTTTTGCCATGCTATCGAAGGTGATGCAGCCTGCTTGAAAAATATTCTTAGTCAGTACGCAAAGGTTTCGGGGCAGGAGACAAACTTTGAGAAGACTACTATGAGCTTTAGTCCGAATACTCCTGGAACTCTAAAGACAACTATTCATGAGCGGCTAGGCTTTCAAATTGTCGACCGCCACGACAAGTATCTTGGGTTGCCAGCTTCCATTGGTAAGTCTAAGAAGGAAATTTTTTCCTACCTCCGAGACAGATTGTGGGCCAAGATGAAAGGATGGGGCGAAAAACACTTATCACAAACGGGGAAAGAGGTTATGGTCAAATCGGTACTCCAAGCTATACCAACTTATATGATGAGCTGTTTTGCATTGCCGCACGGCCTATTGAATGAGTTGGAATCGACCATTAGGAGGTTTTGGTGGGGAAAAGGAACCGGAAACGGATTGGCATGGTTATCCTGGAGGAAGCTTTGCATGCCAAAATCTAAAGGGGGAGTGGGGTTTCGGGATTTACGAACTTTCAATTTAGCACTATTGGCCAAGCAACTGTGGCGGATACTCACGTCACCTGACCTTCTCATTTCAAAAATATTAAAAGCTCGTTATTTTCCGAATAACGAGTTGCTGGGAGCGGCATACGGATCGAGGTCGTTAGCCACTTGGCGCAGCTTACTCAAGGTCCGACCTCAACTCATCCAGGGGTTACGTCGGCGCATTGGAAACGGAAGTGATACATCAATTTGGGCGGATCCGTGGTTAAGAGACAATGGAAATAGGAAAATCATTACACGACGACCAATTTATTCTCCGTTCCCGAATAAAGTGTCTGATCTGATTAATTCAGACACCAACTCTTGGAACCATGATGTTATCGCGGCAACCTTTTGGCCAGTCGACCATCCACGTATTTTATCGGTGCCGATAGGCAGCTGTTACACGAAGGATCGTTGGGTCTGGCACGCATCCCGAGATGGTAAGTTCTCCGTCCGGACTTGTTATTATAATATTGTCATGCGTGCGTCTATTTTGAATAGTGGCCCCGACGGTGGAGGGATCTCTAACAATGGGGACTACTCTCGGAATTGGAAATATTTATGGGCGTTACATATTCCACCCAAGATTCGAATATTTCTATGGCGAGCTTGCTCGGACATTTTGCCTACGGGGTCAAATCTGTTCCGACGCAAAATCCGTAGTTCTCCGGCGTGCGCTCGATGCGGTCACCATTTGGAAACCATAACCCACGCCATACAGGACTGTGATGGAATCAGTGAAGTGTGGAAGACCATGCCGTTCAATATTACACCAACAAAGCCATGCACTACGATGTGGCAGTGGCTCGACAGTTTGAGAGGTATGTTCGCGGAAGATGTGCTCAATCTATCCATTATTGTAGCATGGAAGGCGTGGGACAATCGTAATAAGGCAGAGCATGGAGAGGAAACGATGCACCGAAACGAGATTCTTGGATGGAGCCGGAGGTTTCTTGACACTTATACACAGGCCCAAATCTTGGCCAACCCGGGTGTGAAGCAGGTGCATGCACAGAGTTGGAATCCCCCTCCGGAGGGAGTGCTCAAGCTCAACTTCGACGCGGCTTTGCCGAACGAGAAGGACTTCTATTCGGTGGCGATAGTTGCACGGGATTCGCGTGGGGTATGCATTTGGTGGGCGGTCCACAAGTTCAAAGGCAGGCCGACTGTCGAGGATTGCGAGGCTCATGCGGCTTTGACAGCTATCAATCAAGCACGACATCACGGATGGCACTCGATCATTTTAGAAGGTGACTGCTTACAAGTTATCAAGGTTCTTAAAGCGAGAGAGTCTTCTCTCTCGTCGTTTGGAGTTTTCGTTGAAGACATTTTACGCATTTCTAGTTCTTTATTATTATGCGATTTTTCTTTTGTTAAACGCAGCGGTAATATGTTGGCCCATGCGCTAGCTACCGGATTTAGTGAATATTGTAATGAGGGTTCTTCTTTACCCCTTGAACTGACGCATTTAGTCTAATACATCGTCATATTATCCTCAAAAAAAAAATCTCGAATATAAAATATAAAATACAAGGGCTGTTATTTAATTACTTTCGGATCTTACCAACCATTTTAGATGATGATGTCGTGTAGAGTCTGATTATGTTTGTATTATCATTTTTAATGAATTATATATACATATATATGCTTAATTTCACTTTACACCCCTGAATTATAGTATTTTAACCCTTTGCACCCTCGTAAAATTAGATTAGCTTTTTTTTTTGTATAAAGTTGGGTAAATAGCACTTAACCCCCTTGTGGTTTAGACATTTTGCACATGACCCCCTTATGGTATGAATTTAGGCACATAACCCCCTTGTGGTTTTGACATTTTGCACATGACCACCTTATGGTATGAAATTAGGCACATAACCCCCTTGGGGTTTTGAAATTTTGCACATGACCCCCTTATAGTATGAAATTAGCACATAACCCCCTTGAATAGAAAACTGGAAAATACTAAATTACCACTATAAAGTAAAAAATTCTTGTTATAATTTAAAAATAATTATTCTATAAAATGAAAAGTTTAATGTACTTTTTTGCAAAATGAGAAATATTATATATTATTGTGTTTTTTTAATTTTACAGCACAAAAGGTTTAAAATACTAGTTATTGTACGATTGACAATTTATTCGATTTTAAAAATTAATTTGAAAATCTTTAACATTATCATTAATTATGATTATTATTACTATTTTCTATATAATATATTATATTATAGTTGTTATGAAACTTTAATTTTTTTAAGAAACAAAGTCTTTATTTTTGTATTCTTTTGGAAAAATCTAAAAAAACATTTCTCTAAAGTTGAAATGAAAATTAAATTAAAAAAAAGTATATCTGCGGTAAAATAGAAAAAAACACTATAATATATTATATTTCTCATTTTACAAAAAAATACATTAAACGTTTCATTTTATAGAATAAATATTTTTAAATTAAAACAAGAACTTTTGACTTGATAGGGGTAATCTAGTCTTTTCCAATTTTCTATTTAAGGGGGTTATATACTAATTTTCATACCATAAGGGGGTCATGTGCAAAAATTACAAGGGGTTATGTGCCTAATTTCATTCATAAGGGGGTCATGTGCAAAATGTTAAAACCAAAAGGGGGTCATGTGCCTAAATTCATACCATAAGGGGGTCATGTGCAAAATAGCCAAATCACAAGGGGTTAAGTGCTATTTACCCTATAAAGTTTCGTAATTGTCCCTTCATTTAAAACATAAATTATTCTAACATACTAATCTCCATAATAAATTCAGGACGAACTTTTTAGCGCGCGTGAAAAATAAATGCTAATTCGTGGTCCAATATCTTCAAATATTTTCTTTTGCTGCAACAATTCAGACATGGGGCAGTGCAAACATTGGACTTTTGTTCAATCACAAACACCCTCACGCGCCACCTCACCATCTAACCAAAACAACTCCTACATCCATCCATGCCACGTGGATGATCAAGAGATTGTCAACCACACGCGCTCTCTGGTGAGAGTGTTCATTGATAAACTTGTTTTGAACACCATTGGGACAACGGCTAATAATGTATCATCTCATCGCACAGATATCTATGCAGTTTCAAAGTTGAAGCTTACTCTCCACTTCACCAACTTAATGCAGGCGAAAAAAAAGAGGTCAAAAATGAAAAACAAAAATAATTATGTTTTCTTAGTAATAATTATGGAATGGGTAAACTCCACTTTACCCCCTCGTACTCTGCCTGAGAGTCACTTTACCCCCTCGTACTCTCAATTTTATCGATTTACCCCCTTGTACTTGTACAATTTCCCAATACAGCCCTTTTCTTCAATTTTTGTCAATTTTGACTCTAACGCCATTTGGCCAACTCTGTAAATTACAAAATTGCCACTGCCTATAACGCGTCGTTTCTCCTCCGTCAATATTGTCATTTCTTCTTCTCCCACCAGTTCCCCTTCCAAGATATCCCCAAATTGAACCCCTAACTTAGTAAAAATCAAGACCCAAAAATTGATCGATTCCACCCAGTGCAAAGAAAAAAATATATGAATGTGTGAAACTTTCTCTTTTCTAATCTCGATAGTCAAAATCGAAAAAATTCAATATTTACGTCAATATTTTGACTCTTGACCAAATGGCGTCAGAGTCAAAATCGAAAAAAGTTGATGAAGAGGGTTGTATTGGGAAATTGTACAAGTACAAGGGGGTAAATTGACGAAATTAAGAGTACGAGGGGGTAAAGTGGTTCTTGGGCAGAGTACAAGGGGGTAAAGTGGAATTTACCCTTATGGAATTTTTGAAGTAAGCACATTTGGAATTAGGATAAATTAGTATACTCTAATCTGATGTTAAATTACGAAAAAAAAATAACATTTATGTTTGGCCAAACAGTTTGGGTAATTACAACTGCCCCTCAACTATGATTATTTCTTACATGTCCACTATTATGGTGTAAAATTCAATAGAATCTTCTAGATTCAGTAGAATATTTTGTACTCGTTTTTTGCAAAAACACAGTTTCTGATGCACCGCAATCTGATATTTACAAGCCAAGAGATGCATTTTATGATCATCTCGTCTCAAAATGTGGAGCTCGAATGAGGTAATTACCAAAATATGAGTGATTTTTTTCCGTAATTTAACTTTATCTAGTTTACCCAAAAAAAAAAAAAAAAAAAAGAAAGTGAAAAATGAAAAAGAAAAATAATTATGCGTTTAGTAATAATTATGGAATT
The DNA here is from genome assembly GCF_000504015.1 of Erythranthe guttata. Next base: position 2,050,971 of record NW_012193251.1, on the reverse strand, counting down.
TTTGAAGTAAGCACATTTGAAATTATAGCACTACCCACTCCCCATAGATAACCCCACAATCTTTTTCCAAGTTTTGAACTTTATTTATCATAAAATCATTTTATTTTTCCCTCTTTTTCACTTTTCATTTTGAAATCATTCTAAGTAAGAAATCCAAGAAAAAGAAAAGAAAAAAAAGATAACCCTTTTAGCAGAGAGAAGAACACATTTGAAAATCAAGAACTGAAAATGGGTGCTCTAGTTTTGGTGTTCTTGGCAGTTTTGGCAACAACCGTTTTGCAGGAATGCTCTCTTGCCCTCACCCCAGATGGTATGTATTGTATTTATTTCACATTTACAAATAAATAAATAAAAATAAAAAAATAAAAAATAAAAATTCAATCTTTAAGCTTCTGTATATCATTTAAGATGAAGAAATGTTGGTGTTTTCTTTGGGTTCTTGGCTTATGTGTCACATCTACAACATAAAGTTTCAATCTTTAAGCTTATTTAGTTATGTATATCATTTTAGATATTGTAATTTTGGTGTTTGATATTTGGTTTTATTTATTATTTAATTTCTTTTTTTGGGTTCTTGGCTTTAGGTGTCACATCTACTAGAAAAAGTTTCAATTTTTAAGCTTATGAAGTTATGTATATCATTTTAGATATTGTAATTTTGGTGTTTGATATTTGTTTTTTATTTTTTTATTTAATTTTATTTGGGGTTCTTTGGCTTAGGTGTGACATTGTTGGAAGTGAAAAGCAGTTTGAATGACAGTAAAAACTATCTGAGTAACTGGAAAGACAGTGATGAATCTCCATGTAAGTGGACTGGCATTTCTTGCAGCCCACAAGACCAAAGAGTTATTTCTATGTACGTTTTTTTTTTCCTCGATTTTTTGCTCTTTTTTTTATTTAATTTTTTAATTTTAATTTTACTTTTTTCGCCTGCAGAAACTTACCTTATATGCAACTTGGAGGAACTATACCTCCCAGCATTTGTAAGCTCAATAGACTACAAAGACTGTAAGTTTTCCGTTTACGTTTTAGTGTCGATTCTCTAAAGTTCGACAATGCCTCGTTTATTTTGTCGAAAAGTTTTCTACATTTGTGAAATGAAATTCAGGGCACTTCACCAAAACAGTCTACACGGTTTGATTCCCATCGACATTGCCCAATGTTCGGATCTCAGAGCACTGTAAGTATTTTTTATTACATCATAGTCCTTTTCTCGTATTTTCTTGACATGCAATCCCGCATGAAGTAATTCGCATTCGTAAAATCGTATGTATAGGTATCTTCGATCTAATTATTTTCAAGGAGGGATACCCTCGACTATTGGGAACCTTTCTATGCTGACCATTCTGTAAGATTCAGACACGATTTCGTCTTCTTGTAATACAAAACACATGTCAATTTTTATCTGTTTTGTTTGAGTAACGGATGTTCGTAATTGTCGTGTAGCGATTTATCGAGCAATACGCTTAGAGGTGCCATACCTTCTTCTCTAGGCCGTTTAAAACATCTAGCGTATCTGTAAGTCGAACGATTTTTTTTGAATTAGTTGTGGTTAATTAATCGATATATGAAGTTAGTCGATGCAATTCTTTCTTTCCAGAAACTTGTCTACAAATTTCTTGTCCGGTGAAATCCCGGATGTCGGAGCGCTAAGCAAGTTTCGAGACAACTCGTAAGTTCCTCTGTCTTAAGACAAATTAATGTAACACTTTGTAATAAGCAATTTCGTTTATTTGTTATTTTCTTTATTTATTCTAAATGTTCGATCATTCGGAGACGTATTCTGAAGTTGTATGCTTATGCCTAGGTTTATTGGTAATTTAGATCTTTGTGGTCAACAAGTGAACAAGCCATGCCGAACTTCACTCGGATTCCCCGCTGTATTACCCCACGCCGAAAGTGACGAAGCAACAGGTAGTAAACTTGTGAAAATTTGCAAATGCAGTCCTCGATCTTCTATTAAATTGCGTATTTGACGCATACATATGTAATAACTTCTGAATTTTCTAGGTTCATCCACAGTTCGTACCCGATCCTCCCACTACATCAAAGGAATATTAATCGGTGCAGTGTCGATGTTCGCGTTTGCCATTATTATGCTTCTCGGCTTTTCCTCGATTTGGTTTCTGTCGAAAAAAGAAAGGGCTGCTAAGAAATACACCGAAGTCAAGAAACAAGTTCATCAAGAACCAAGTAAACTCCTTATATATATATATATATATATATATATATATATATATATATATATATATATATATATATATATATATATATATATATATATATATATATATATATATATATATATATATATATATATATATATATATATATATATATATAATCGTAATCCCTTTTTCGTAATTTTTATTATTATGTAATGTTTTTTTTTTTTTCTTTAGGAGCCAAGCTTATAACTTTCCACGGCGATCTTCCGTACCCTTCGTGCGAGCTCGTTGAAAAAATCGAGTCACTTGATGAAGAAGATATAGTTGGAGCGGGTGGATTCGGCACTGTATATAGAATGGTAATGAACGATTGCGGAACTTTTGCGGTCAAGAAGATTGACCGGTCAAGGGAAGGTTCCGATCAAGTTTTCGAGAGAGAGCTCGAAATCTTGGGAAGTGTCAAACATATAAACCTAGTCAACCTACGAGGCTACTGTCGACTTCCTACGGCAAAGCTTCTTATTTACGATTACTTAGCTATGGGAAGCTTGGATTATTTCTTGCATGGTAAAAAAAAAAAAAATTAATATTATTATAAAATTATCGTGTAATATATGTTTTAGTGTTAATTGCGTTTAGCACCACTGATTTTACTCTAATTATAAATATTAGCAAACTACCGTTTGAGGGTTTACGCGATAAAAAAATTGCATCATAGAGGTTTTTGTAGTAATTCGATATATCACAGGGGTTCTGAATGCAATAAACTCGTATATTTTATATCATTTTTGCTGATGTTTTTTATTTATTATTCAGATAGTTTGTCGGAAGATCGAGTACTGAACTGGAATGCTCGTTTAAGAATAGCTATCGGCTCCGCTAGGGGATTGGCATATCTACACCACGATTGCTCTCCGAAAATAATTCATCGAGATATAAAATCGAGCAATATTCTACTCGACGAGAATTTGGAGCCTCATGTTTCGGATTTTGGTCTTGCAAAATTATTGGTCGACGAGGATTCTCATGTTACGACTGTTGTCGCCGGCACTTTCGGCTATCTTGCTCCAGGTTCGTTTCTTTTTTGCATGTCCGAATTTTGAGCTTATTATATATATATATATATATTTGATTTTGATTTCCAAATGAGTGTATTTGTTCATATACATTGCTCACCCTTCCAAAATTCAAAATTAGTCCATTTAAGAGTGTTTATTGCATTTAGTACCCCTATGTTATATCTAATTGCTGAAAAACTCCTCACGTCATTTTATTGGCAAAAACCCACTTATAAAGCATTTATTTTAGCACACAACTCCCTAAACGGTGAGTTTGCTGAAAAAAAAATTGTACGGTTGGGGGCGTTTTTGCCAATAAAATAGCATGTAGTGTTTTTTCAACAATTAGAGAAAACAAAAGGGTGCCGAATGCAATAAAAAATTATATAAATCTTTGCCATTTTAATAGCTAGATTATTATTTGTTTTATTTATTTATTTTCGCAGAGTATTTGCAAAGCGGTAGAGCTACCGAGAAATCCGATGTGTACAGTTTCGGAGTGCTACTCTTAGAACTTGTAACCGGAAAACGGCCCACCGATCCATCTTTCGTCAAGAGGGGATTAAATGTCGTCGGATGGGTATTTTAAATCTTCGAAATAATCTACATTATATAATCATGATTAATTAATTAATTAAATTTTGACATTTTCGAACAATTTTATTTTTGAATATTTAATTAGATGAACACGCTTTTGAGGGAGAATAGGCTCGAGGACGTGGTGGATAAAAGATGCTGCAACGATGCTGATGTGGAGACCGTAGAAGTAATTGTAGAAATTGCGGGGAGATGCACTGAAGCGAACCCGGAGGAACGGCCTTCGATGCAGCAGGTTTTGCAGTTCTTGGAGCAAGAAGCGATGTCACCTTGCCTCAGCGAGTTCTACGAGTCTCATTCAGATAAATGCTGATGTATATATATATTCGTTTAATGAGTCGAGTCGACTCGACTCGACTCGCGGAGTCGACTCGACTCACGGATGTTTTATTATGATTCTCCTATGTTTTGGGACTGTAAATTATTATTGCTTTCACATCAGTGTGAATGTGTTCATTTTTATGGATGATGAATTTTGCCTTTGTAACGCACAAATTGATGTAGGGGTGTGTATTAACTAAATTTGAAATGTTTGGGGAGGGGTTGTTAAATGATTAAAAGTTCAGGGGGGTGGAAGCAAATCGATCATCAGTTGTGTACTTGTGTTTGCTCTCAAAACAGAGTCATGGGGAAAAACATACATTTTTAAATATTTAAGTAAACCATGAAATATTTTCTTGCAACTTTTTAAATGTAATATAAATTCAATATTCTATATTTCTGTATTTATTGATTGTGACTTTTTAGATTCTAGTATCTTTATTTATTTTTTATTTTAATTCTGAAAAGTATAAATAAATCATAAATTGTAACTAAGGCTCTGTTTGACAGAATTAAGCACTGAACACTGAATGCTGAATACATGACTGGATCATTAAGAGTGGTGTCTGAATACTGAATATTGAATGTTTAAACTTGTTTGATAACTGAAACAGTTATTGTATCTGAATAACGTAATTTTACTGTATTAACCCTCATAATTTTTGAACATAATGTAGTTTCAATAATATCTAAATGAAAAAAAAAATTATGTGCCTTTTAATTATTTATTATATTTATTTGTACGAAACTAAAAATTGCAAATCTAAATATTATTATTTTAACAAATACATAAAACAAAAAAGTCGAACATAATTTAAAACTTTTAGCAAAAAAATCATAAAAGAAAAGGAAGGGAACAAAAATTATATTCCACAATACCAATTGTGGAAGAATATTTCATTAAAGATTAATTTAATCAAACCAAATTTTATATTAATTATTTTCAGGACCCTTTGAAACATCTAGCATGTCTCCACGCTTTTATTTATCTCCCTCATCTCATAGGCATTTATTGTATTTTTAATTCCAAATAATATATTGTCAAGAAAAACAAAAGAGGGGTACATTTGTCTAAAATGTATTCAGATGTACATCTAACCGAATAAGTCATAAGTTTTAGACTGAATCAATAAGAGATATACGGCCTTGTTCAGAAATTCACACCAAACAAACTTAATGAAGTAATGCTGACCGAATCAGTGATAAATGCCCATTCAGATGCCATTAAGAGGTTATCAAACACACCCTAAGATTCTCTAAAATTTACAATCTGTTCAATGATTTAAATCGATAATTGAAAAACACTGTAATTTTATTGAATTAGATTATATTAAGTTTTCTAGATATATGAAGTCTTTGCATATCAGGTATTCTGGTTTCATTTTTTCCTCTCTTATGCGAAATATAAATATATTAAACGAAAGAATATATTCGGCAAGGGGATGTAGCTCAGATGGTAGAGCGCTCGCTTAGCATGCGAGAGGTACGGGGATCGATACCCCGCATCTCCATTTTTCAGCAAATTTCTTTAATATTTTTTTATTTTTGCACAAAAAAAAAAAAAAAAAAAAAGAAAAAAACTTTTAATAAAAACAGAAAAAAATAAATAAAAAATTCATGGGCTCATTACCCATTGTCGGAATATTTGGGCTTTTACATTTTATTCCATTATCGGCTTGCAAAATCAATTGGATAAGCAGACTTATTATTATTATTACTAATTTTTTGGCTCGTGCGATACACAAGATTGGAAAAAAAAATTAATACAAAGTAAAGTTCAATTTAAACGAAGTTGTAATTCATTTTGATGTTTTGATGTATGCATTGCTGATAATCACCCATCCATAATTTTTTTTTTGCCATATTTATTAAATTAATTTTATATTTTTGATGTAATATGATTGTTTATTTATCTTATCTCAGTTAATGTAGAAGTTTGACGAATTTTCTTATTTATCACCTATAACAGAATTTTCTTATTTATCACCTATAACAGGCCTCAGCAAATTTACTGTAAATCAACGATGCCATTAAATCTCAAGAGTTTATCATGAACAACTTTACTTTTACATTTGAAAATAATATTTAACTACGGGTCATTTAAAATTTTGATTAATATTTAATTGGTAGATTATAAGATATTAGGTTAGGCGGGAAAAATTACTATTAGGGTTTATTTAGGGTTTCTTCAGGAACCTTTGTTTTGTTAATAAGATAAGATAAGATTAGGTTAGGCGGGAAAATTACTATTAGGGTTTATTTAGGATTTCTCCGGAACCTTTCTTTTGTTAATAAGAAGATTATTTAAAAAGAAAAAACTTATTTTTCATATTTATTTTTTATTTAATAATCTTCAATAAACTCCTGTGAAAATTAACTATGGTTGCGTAGTATGACAGTAACTCTATATTGACATGACTTCTACGACAACAACAACTCCAAAAACCTACAACAACATAGTATTTCGTTTTAGGTTAATAACCATTAAAACATTTGCAACTAATTAATTTTCTTCTTCCCAACCCTAATAATTAAACAAAAAAAAAAAAAATGGGAGATTCATCATATAATAATACATTCTTCACTGTGTTGCTGATTCTTTCTTTACTACTACTATTCACAACAAACTCCGAATCGACGGTCTTCAACGTTCTTGATTACGGCGCAGTCGGAAATGGACTAACTGATGATACAAATGTATGTCAGATTCATTCATTAACTCTATATAGATATATATGTATTCGTATTCGATTTTTTTTTTAGGGTTTTACGACTATAGCGAACTCGTTTCTTGATTTGTTTTATGTGTTATATATAGGCATTTGCAAATGCATGGAAAGCTACGTGCGCATCTTCTTCGTCTTCGTCTCCGATGATGCATGTTCCTTCTGGCAAGACTTTTTTTGTCCAGCCATTGGAATTCGACGGTCCGTGCGAATCCGACACTATTATTGTTGAGGTTTTTTTTTTTTTTTTTTTTTTTTAATATCTGTCTGAAATTTTAGTTTATTTTTTTGGATTCAAATTAGACTCTTTTTTTTCTTATAATTTTTGGCAGATAGAAGGGAATTTTGTGGCGCCTAGTGATCCGTCGAGCTGGGATTGCGGAAAAAATGATTGCGAGAATTGGATTTCTTTCCGTAGAGTCGATGGTCTTAGGGTTAGTGGGCATGGCAGCTTCGATGGCCGTGGACAAAAATGGTGGGATGGAAAGGTATTTCATATATATAGTAGAACTTCGATAAATTAATAACCTCGATTAAATAATAGTTTCTCCCGATCCCGACTCGGTGAAAACGTGTTAAATTATTAACTCATAATTTAATTATTCGCTAAATTAATAGAATTTCCCTGATCCGACTGTATTAATTAATTATAGTGGTTTAACTGTGTGTGTGTGTGTATATATATATATATATATATTGTGTTATTTTGTGGTGATTGTGAGTTTCTAATACTAATTTGTTTTTGTTGTCTCTCTTTCGCAGCACGAAATGAGACCAAATGTAAGTCGTCTCGACTATCAACTGAAATCTTCCCGGTTTTATTTTTTTCCGTAAATTATTAGTAATGAGAATTATTAATTCTTCAAGAAAGGGAAAAACAAATGTACATTATTAATTTGATCCAACAATAATTAAATCCATTTTCTAAAATTGTGACAGACTCTGGAGATTGCAAGCTCGGACGATGTTCGATTAGGAGATGGTCTGAGATTTAAGGACAGTCCTAGGGTTCACCTTGTTCTTAACTCTTTACGAAACGCTTATGTGTCGCACGTATCTATAGAAGCTCCCGAAAGTAGCCCTAACACCGATGGCATTCGTGTTTCCAGCTGCACTAATGTTCATATTGACCATACTCGAATCGGGACTGGTATTTATTTATTAATTAATTAATTAATTTCTCGGATATTTGAGTAATTTTTAATTTAGATTTTATTGACATTAGGGGATGATTGCATTGCGATGATTGGCGGATCGTCTTATGTGACGATTAGCAACATAACATGTGGGCCCGGGCATGGTATAAGGTGTGTTTTTGTGCGTGAATGAATATTAATATCATATACATCGGGCGTAGCATTTCATAGACTTTTACTTGGTAATTATTATCATAAATTAAAATTATTTTTGCAAATTAATGTAATGATATTTTTTCTTAAATTTAAATAATTAATGAATGTAGCATTGGGAGTTTGGGGAAGAATGGAGGATATGATACAGCTGAACATGTTAGGGTTGGTGATGTTGTATTCATTGGAGCTACAAATGGTGCTAGAATCAAGACTTGGCAGGTAATATATATATATTAATATATATATATATATATATATATATGTATATATGCATGTCTTTTTTGTTGGCTATATATTTTTAATAAAAATTCTAGGGTCCTTCAAAATAAATGTAATTTGAAGTGAGATACAACCAAGACAATTTTTATAAAATAATCTAAAATATAATATCAACCATATTTCTATTTTTTTTTTATCTTAAGTTGCCCTTATATCCTAAATATAACCTCTGTATTTATGTTTCTTCCTCGAATCTATTTCTCTTCTTTGTTTTCTCTCTATATCTCTCGCTTGCTCTCTTTCCTCCTTTTCTGACGCCGACGACACCGCTACATCGAGTCAGAGAAGCGATGGCTAACGGGGATGGAAGTTATCGCGGCGACGGTGGTGGTCGCAAGTATATATGGCGTGCGAACTAGAGTGGCTATGTCGATTGCAACGGCTATGGTGGTGGGGGTTGCGGTTATAGGGGTGGTTATGACGATAGCAATTGAAGATTATGGTTTGAGGTCAAATCGATGGTAGGAGCGGTTGCATCAACCTAGAGTTCTTTCACGGCTAGGGTTTTGTGGATAGAGTTTGTTGGCGGTCAGGGTTTGGTGGACAACTAAGATTTGGTGGATAGAGTTTGACGGTGATTGGGAGTTGTTGGTTACTAGGGTTTGATGTCAGCTGGAGGAGTTGACTGCTATGATTTGGTGACGGCTGGGAGTTGGTGGTTATAATTGTTCGGAATAATACACCACAGTTAGGGCTGAGACTGTGTTGGTTTTTATCCACCAACCGATCCATTATCGACCATATTTTTAGGCGAATATATAATAATTTTTAACCGACCCATTGAATCGTGTCGGAAATTTCAACCAACCCATCTATAGTTTTTAATATTATCAAAAGTTAGGTTGACCGATAATTATCGGTCAACCAACTGTACTATCGTGGTCTTTTGACAATTGTGCATTGGACATCTTCTAATCCTTTTATGTTATTAACTTATTAGCTTTTATCTTGGTCTTTTGAGAATTGTGCATTGGACATCCTCTAATCCAATGATACAATTACACACTAATAAGATTGTAAATATATCTTATATTGGCTAATTTTATTAATGAACCAAATGAGGCCTTACTGAATTGATGAATTTGAATTAAATCACAACATTTTTTTTTTTAATTTAATTTATTTATTTTGAATCAGGGAGGCAAAGGCTACGTTAGAGACATTTTGTTCGAGAGATTGTTGTTCCACAACACGGGAAATCCGATCATCATCGATCAATTCTACTGCGATCACGCGCACTGCACAACAAGCGTTAGTTCTTGCTCTTATTTCTTATTGTTTTTCCGTTCTATTAAAAATAAATACTTCAAATTATTTATCACTTTTAGAATTATATTCCCACGGATCACTGATTGTATTTTTCTCAATTATGTCCTTATTATTCTTAATTTATTAAGAGATAATTAACGGTGAAACAATTAACGATAGATGGTATTTCCGTCACTTTATTAGATTTTTTTCTGGAATCCGTACACATTTATTCGTACAATCTTGATTAGAATGATTTAAAATGTACAATCTTGATTTTTTTTTATTATGTCCCCACAAAAAAAAAAAAAAAAAACGGAAATTAAATTCTTGATCGGGTCTTCGATTTTTTCTTGCAGGAATCGGCAATAGAGATCCGTAATGTGACATACCGACAAATACTAGGAACTTCGAGGAAGAAGAAGGTTGCAGTGAAATTGGATTGTAGTGAAACTGTTCCATGCAGAGATATTGTATTTGAAGATATACATATTATTGGAATTGATGGCAAAATTGCAGATTATGAATGCAGAAATGTATATGGAAGATCTCTTGGAGACAAGGTTCCTAGGTTATCTTGCTTGTACTAGATTTAATTAGGGCACAAATTAAATTACCTTTTTTTTTTTTTTTTTTTGGAGAAATTCAAATCTTGTTACATAGTCGATTTAAGTTGTTTAGGTGAATTTATTCTATGGTGGATTTTAGGTATATGTAACTCTCAAATCTTAACTGATTCGGATTTTGAGTTATTTTTGTTGATTTGGAATCCAATTTATTGATTTTTTAATTTTATTTATTGAAGTGATGCCCCTATATCCATTTCACAAATACATTTTCTTTAGTTGAAAATTAAATATGTGACTCCTTAAATTAAATTCTAATGCATAGTTGATTATTATTAATCATTTAATTGTACATAGACAAATAGAGAATAATTAATAGACGTGAGATTAAGGTCTGGTTTGAAAATGTTGATGAAATAATTAATAAAATTGATTCAATTGGTTATGATTATATGGCCAATAATAATAATTTAATATTTGATTATCTTAGGTTTGAGGTTTATGGTTATACATTTATATTCTTGTATATTCAATAATAATATACGTTAAATAACATCGTAGGGTCAATTTTTTTTTTTCATCTAATTACTTTACCTCAAATCCCGACTAGCACATTCCTGATCCACAACACTATATTTTTATAATTGTTATTATTATTTTTTTTCCTATTATCCAGCCTATTTTTTCTAATTCTTCTTTGTTTCATTTATTTAATGATCAATTTCATATTATGACAATTAAGTTTTTATATATATTTTTTCGAAATGAGTTTGTACTATTAAGTTTGTATAAATATTATAGACGTATAAATTTTATTATAATTGTTATTGGCATGTATTAAACTAATCATTATTTTCACTTTTGAAATACTCTCCCGTGCATCGCACGGAAAAAAAATGCTAGTATAAGTTAAGTTTAGACTAGTTTTTGTTTTCATATGCTTAATAAAAATTCCTTTCACATTATTTATCATGAACTTAAAACCTAATTAAATATATTTGACACAAAAAAAAAAAAAAAAATTATACTAGCCATCAAAATCAAACCTAATCACAATTCTCAATTAAGGCGGAAAGAGATAAGTATGATGTCAATTTATAATGAATGGATCTTGTTAAAATAGGACCAATTTTGAGTTTTACTCTTTTTTCTTTTTTGGGGTCAATATAAAAAGACATTTTAATATGTTTCTTAATACGTGTGGATGCGTGTAATATTGTTTCTTCCCCCTTATATTTATTTACCAATACACAAAATCAATAATAAATTGACTAGTGGCCGGTCGGATGAAGTGAGTATGTGTCAGTTGACACAAGTTCGAATCTCGTGTGTCAGTCGTATAATTTGAGTTTGTCACACATTGTTAATCTATCGTAAAACTTGTATGATTTGCAAGCTATTATACGAGAATAAAAGTTTACCCAATGCGCCTATATGATTGGCTGCGAGTTCCTTCGTTAAATAAATAATTAAAAACAAAAATTATATATATATATATATATATATATATATATATATATATATATATATATATATATATATATATATATATATATATATATATATATATATATATATATATATATATATATATATATATATATATATATATATATATATATATATATATATATATATATATATATATATATACAACTTAACCTAGTTGTTCATTTCTCCACTAAACACCAGAACATGCAATTTCTTGCTCTATATTGTAATTGGCCTTAAAAGTAGTATAAATTCCAAAAAATTGCAATTAATTCAATTGAGAATATATTTGGTATATCCCATTAAATAAACATTACCTTTAATGTCAACTTAATAATACATCATTCTCCATAAAGAAAAAAAAAATTTAATAATAATAATAATTAATAAGTCATGCAGTAATATATAACAGGTACAGCCTGTGACACTTTGAACTTTGAAGTATTCTTCCAATATATGGCAGCTAATGCTAATCTCCCTTATTTGGGGATAAATACTGAAATTCTCACTCATTTCTCAATTGCCAAAGTTTCATTTCATCAATAATATATATAGTAATTAATTATTGGAAACATTGGCTAAAACTATTTCAACTATATTTATATTTAGTATAGTTAACAGTTTGGCCGGATATTTAATTATTTTTTTAAAAGTCCGTCGGGCAACTTAAACTGAAAATAGACGGTTTAGACTGAAAATAGACCGCTTAGATTGATAGACATTTTAGTTACAAAATTTAGACTAAAAACAGACAAATTTAGACTGAAAATGGACAATTTAGTTGGATAATTTGGATTGGAAACAAACATTTTATTTGAAAATAACTTTTTTTCCAATGATGTTGTGGCGTAAATTAGGCAGTCCAGCGGCATGAGACTAGTAGGGAGAGGAGGAATAGTGGAAAAAATGTCATTTTTTTGAAATGCATGTGATTTCGAGAATATATTAGTTGGAGGATAATAAGGTATTTTCAGCTTAAAATGACTATTTTCTGTACACTCTACAATAAATTGCCGAATAGATTTTTAACAACATACATTGGATTATACCTCAATTGTAGCTTGATCTTGCAAACCACATACATCTTTTTTAAATTATGGCTAACTTAACTCTATATAATTTCTACATATCATATGAATGGATCAAGTCATAACGTAGATAAATAAAATATATACCCTTTTAAGAATGCCGTACACGGATGCTTTCGAATTCTGAGACACTATATATACCACTCATATATCCGAAATGAGATTGATAAAATATAAACAATTGATCAAAATTTAAAAGTATAAATAATACAAACAATTATAATGAAATATCAAACACTGTCATGATCGGACTAACAATGTCTTGGCGATACTTAAAAAAAAACAATCGACGATCATTTTTTTCCACGATCATAAATTGATTGAATTTATTCGAATAAATTTATTTGAGTATAATAATTTTTTATTGGGCCAAACATAAGTTCCAAGAGAAGGTCATTGTCTCAATATTTGCAACAATGCAACGAAATTACATAGTAATTCCTTTTAGTCAATGATAATAAATATGAAATTTAATATTCCCATAGGACAAATATTAAAGATAGGGACAATCATTAAGATAAATGTCTTCACACGCTTTCTCCACGCTTTGTCCAATTTTCCACGATCTTAGGGATAAGATTACACAAAGGCAATTTACATGGCTTATTTTACATACCTGCTACCAAATAAATTAGGGATAAACTCAAGCAGAAATCATCATTTGATATATTTTTGGAGATGCGAAACTATTATACTACCTACATGCAATTTTCGACCAACCAAACTGTATTTGACATTTCTGGTCCTGCATTTAGTATTTTCGCTGATTTATTTATTATTATTATTTATTTTACTTTTTTTTAATAAACCTGTTTGTTATATATATATATATATATATATATATTAATTTTTTTAATTTTTTTTTAATTTTTTTTCAGATCAATATGTTTACTGTACTGAAAATAACTTAATGTAACTACATGTAACTCTTGTAAACTATAGTAATTCGTAGTTATATTCTTTTTTTTTACCCCATATTTTTAGTCGATCAATTGTATACACGCACGGATACTGGCTTATACAAAAGAAATTCATAAACCCCAACGACAAAAATTTAAAAATTTCAATATTTTTATTATAAATCACCTCATAACCAATAAAATATATAAATCGAAAATACACAAATATATGCATATGTAACTACATGTTAATATATGTAACTAGCAATATATAGTAATATATAGTAATGTATACAGTCTGTTGAACATTGTAACTTGAAACAAATGTAACTTCAACCAAATTATTGACACCTTCAAGGAGATGATCAATGACTTTCATTAAGTTGCAATTGCAAAATCACAACAAAAAAATAAATTATTTTAGTGCAAATCAACAAAATTTGAAGAAACATCAAAACACTCAAAAATCAACAAACACTAGGAGATTGAGAAATAGAGAGAGAGAGGCTATAGCTGGGAAATGCTACAAATTTAAAACCAAACAGCCAGTGACTCCTCACCCCAATCGCCTCCTACCAAAACCCTAGCCGCCGCTAATAACCACCCACGGTTCCGCGCCCACAAATGAAAAAAAATATGGAAATAAATCTGACAACATAAAAATGAACGAAATTACCATCAAAATATATATCTTGACACGAGGAATCCAACGGTGGGTAGCCCGTCAAATTCCGACTGATGGAATACAAAATACACCTCCGGCAAGACCCACCGTCGTCGAAATATGCGTCGATTGAAAACAAATTGCAGAAACATATTCAGCGCTCCAAACTAAATGAAATCACCACCAAAAGAAAGAGTTTGATGAGAGGAATCCAACGGTAGTTAAACCATCGAATTCCGACCACCGGAGAGAGAGTTATGACTCCGGGAAGCAACTTCGCCGGTTGGAGATCTATGGAGGCGGGATGTAAATCTGAGATTTAGGAGAGGAAGAGAGAAACGACTATTAGTGGCTAGAGTTTAAAACTAATTTTAAAAGGGCCATTAAATGTACTTCAGGGTGGCCGAGGGGGGGTATGTCAAAATATTTTCGAAATGAGGGGGGTTTCCCGTATAGTGTAATCCACTTGGTAGTTAGTTCTATATAATTTGGAAATGAGCGGGTCTGCAAAATAATCCCTTTACAAAAAATCAATTCCAATTCCGTTTCAAAAAAATCAGAAAAAATTGGAAATTCAAAAATTGGAACGAAAAAAACTTGTTTCAAAATTAGAAAATTTTGGAACGGAATTGGCGAAATTCAGAACTTCTCAATTTTTGCTCACCTAAAATATAAAATACATAATAATATTGGCATTTAATTATAATATTAGGAAAGTTTTGGAACTTTAATTGGAGCGGAAATCGAAATCTCATATATATTCCAATTCCAATACAAATAATTTCGGAAAAATCGGAAGTCGAAATTTTGAAATTGAGATTGAAAAATATTATTCCAAAATTGAATAAATCGGCAGAAATCGAATTCGTCCCATAAGTATTAATCTTATAATCAAATAGTGTTGAATAATTCGTTTAACAAAAAAACAAAACTAAGGGAAATTGCTATTGTGCTTGAACGTTTACAACATCTTGATTATGACATACTAAAATAAAACAACGTACGTTTTCAATTAGTTTGATAGAACAAAATTATTGTCACATTAGAATGAAACAAATCCTACAACCCAAATTAAATAATAGTAATGAATAATATAGTAAATTACACCTACACCTCTGAGGTATGCTAAAATAATTTTACGGTCCTTATGATTTTGGTAATAACAGTCACGCTTCT
>NW_012193251.1:1995050-2029670 GCF_000504015.1 Erythranthe guttata | reverse complement strand
ATCCCCGTGCGTATTCGTTTTGTTTTTCTCAATCTTGTTTTCTTCGCATGCGCGTTCGGGCGTTATTCCATCTTCCTGCCCTGACATTCATAAATGTCCTCTCTATTCTTTTTCTTTTTTTATTTCAAGAAGTAATAATCTATCGTCTTGTACTGCATTTTTTATAGAATGATTCAACCTCCCCATCATTTGGTGATTCTTAGTACATTAAATCCTGATCGCTACATACACAAAAACATTTTTTTGGATCTTCCTCCATTATTGTGCGTCTCCTTTATTTTCACAGAGGATTGTTATTTGAGAGAGAGAGAGAGAGAGAGAGAGAGAGAGAGAGAGAGAGAGAGAGAGAGAGAGAGAGAGAGAGAGAGAGAGAGAGAGAGAGAGAGAGAGAGAGAGAGAGAGCATGATCTAATGGAAAATCAATGTCTGCACTTTGGACGACAAAAATTACAAATTATCTCCACCACCATTTTCGTTACCCCTTATTTCAACAGTTGGTCAATAAAACTCAATTGCCAACAAATCAAAAGGCATTAATAATAATCAAATCAAATCCCCTTTCTTGAAAAAAGGGTTCTTGAAATACCTCAAAAAAGTCCTTCCCCACCACTCCCACAATTTCTGGTGTTTTTTTTTTTGTTCTTTTTCTAAACACACTACACTATTACAGCACTAGTAGTAGTCTACAGTAACCTATCAGCCAAACCCGGAAGCCTCCTGAAAAAACTCAAACTCGCCGGCGGCATCGGATCCCTAAACATCGGGTGCCGTAGAAAGTAGAACCCTAGTGCCACCGCCACCATTTTCGCCGGCACAATGTACATTATTATTGTTATTGCAAGACACACCCCTATAAACAATTTTGTCGCCCTCGGGTCCCTCCAACTAACTAGTGCCTGGATTCTCTCACCCTGCGTCGCAATATCACCCAAAACCATCTGCACCCTAGCCGCCAACACCCTTAACCTATCGTACCGGACCCGCACAATCTCGGGCGGCCTCGAACTTGGGAAAGTATCGAACTCCTCGTCCAATTCATCCGGGTCGATCCTATCCACTTGCGAGAGCTTCACATCCATGCCCGCGGGTATTTTCGGTTTGAAACGGTAGTACCAAACCCCAATCAAGAACACGTAGAGAAAACCCGTCGGCACAATCAAATCCGGGTACCAAACAAGGACCAAGTACAAAACGTGCACCAATACCGTCGTAACCGGATTCTTCCATCTCCGGATATGGTCCAACCACTTGGCCAACCCTACGGCCCACGCCAAAACGGCCACGATCCGGAACCAGTTCGCCTTGCTCTTCCTCATGCTCCAGCTCTGCGAGTCCGAGTCCAGCATGTACCGGACCACCTCCGGGCCCAGCGGCGGCTCGGACCTGGCCAGCCAGGCCGCCACTATCCTGGCGGCCGCACCACGCAGCGCCTCCTGGTGGGCAACCCCCAGGGGGCGGAGGTGGTGCATGCGGGGCAGCAGCGGCTGCCCGTAGACCCCGCACGTGTCGGGCAGCATGGACGGGCAGGCGAACCGGACGGCCAGCTCGACCTCGCCCATCTTCTTCAACCCGCTCCGCGACAGGACCATCAACGGGTACGAGTTCATGTACACCTTGTTGCTCTCCAATGTGGATACCCGGATCCGGACTTTTCCGACCCGGCAGTCCGGCTTCTCCTCTCCTCCGCCGCCGCCGGGTTCGGCGAACATGCGCCAGTTGTCGAAAACGCCTATCGTCAGAACGGTGCACGGGTCGTAGACCTGCCACGTGTACTGCTCGTTCCACCTCGGGTCGAAGGTGTCGGTCACAGTGCGGGTGCGGACCCACTTCTTGCCGTACTTGGCCACACAGTAAGAATCCGTGGACCCTTTTCCGTTGCCCTTCGACTTCATGGGCAGCAATCCCCTACAGCCGAGAATTCCGAGCTCCAATACACCAACAGCAGGCTTCCACAGCTGCTTTGCGGTTGGTCTGAAATCGCTGCAAAGATGGGCTGCTTCGTCAAGCACGTGGTACCCACCCTCCAAGCACATTCTCAAGTGGACCCTACCGCAGTACGAGCCGCCTCCACCTCCGGGGCCGCCTTCAAGGCCGTGCCACTTCGGTGCCACGTGGCGATCGTCGATTCGCTGCTCGATAGACCCCACGGGTATTAGGATGTGGCCGAGGAGCACTGGATCTTTTCCGGTGCGGTCTTCGACTAGTAAGATGAGGCTGTCTTCGAGTGGCTCGCCGGCGACGAAGAAGAGGTCTTCGTTCCAGTGGAATGCGGAGGTGTGGTGGGTCATGGATCCTCTCCGGGTACGGGCAGATTGAAACCCGAGTTGACCTTTGACCCGAATCTCTGGGGCGGTCAACGGGGGTAGATTGGGGATTATGTGGAGATCCTGTGCTTCGAGGATGGTTACCCTGAGGTACCATAGTTTCGGGGCCTGGTACACTTTCGGGCGCGTGTACGACACGTACGGCTGCGGCGCGTCTGCGCTTGACGATTCCGGGAACGCGTCGTCGGCCTGCGTTCCGATCCACACTGACAGCTGCAGATCGCCGGAGATTCTGTTCTGGTCTTCGGCGGCGGCGCCGCCTTCCAGGTGGTACCACTGTGGGGCCAGGGGGCTGTCCGGCGGGTCACGCACGGGCACGTCGGAGAGATCGAAGCAGACGCCGCCGAGGAATTTCTCCGACGTGCCGCCGTCCCAGACGGATATTTCGAGCGTGGAGTTGGCGGCGGTTTCCTTGTTGTAGCCCAGGGCGAACACTTGCTGCCACTCGGGGTTGGCCGGCGAATCGGTTCCCGGCGGAATGACCGCCGTCTTTGACCGGAGGAAATGGCCGGAAGTGCGGATTTTCACGTGTGGGTTTTCGTTCTGGGATAGACCACGGGCTTTCACTATTCTCACGAACAAGTACTGCATCGGCTCGACCAAATCGAACGCCTGAAATTTCTCCGACGTATCTCCGGCGGATTTCCCGGCGATTATCCTGGGCGAGTAATCCCCGTTCGACGGGCGCCGCATCACCTTCACCCTCTCTCCGTCCATGGTCGGGGGTGGGACAGGCACACCATTGCTCCCCATCTGCATTTTTCTCAAATCCGGCGAGAATCCAGGCGGCGGCGGCGGCGGACCATTCTCCGGCGGAGGACCATGACCATGACCATTCTCCTGCGGCGGAGCCTCGTGAAACCTGACAACCATAGGTGGCGAATGCTGCCGCGGGTCCATCGCTACATGATGCGTCGTCGGAAACTGCATCGACGGTGGTGGGGGCGGCTCTTCCAAAACCACCAACACCGGCTTCTTCATCACCTCCTCCGGCGCCTGCTCCCCCTCCTGCGGCGGCGGCGGCGCCGCCTCCTCCAGCGGCGGCTCCTCGGCGATCTCATCGTAGTAATAAATCTTCAAACCCAAATCACCTTTAATCCAACTGAACACACTCTTCTTCTCCAAAGTAAAATAAACCAACCCTTCCTCCCCTCTTCTAACAAACTGAGAACCGTACAATTTCACCCTCCCCAGAAAATGATTCTTTCTCGCGTTGCCATTGCTCAGCTTCTTATCATTGAAAACCTCAACATTCAGCTCCTCGAACTCCATTGTTTTCGGGTCTGTAACAACGAACTCCAACCCTTCATTCCACACCGGATTCAGATTCTTCACCACGGTGGAGGTCCGCCGTTTCTGGCCGTCGAAATCCGCCACCACGTACGGGCTGGAGCTGCCCTGCCCATCTTTCGGGAGAAGCTCACGCGCCTCAATCACCTCGACGATAAGCTTCCGGACGGTGGTGGTCGTCGGCGGCGGCGGAGGATGGTCGGAAGACATCGTCATCGTCTCATAATGGAGGTAACTGCTTCGATTTGGGGATTTCTGCGATTGGAAAGAGAAAATGGTGGGGGAATGTTTTTTGGGGATGTGGGTTTTTTTAGATGTGGAATGTTGTTGTTGTTAATCTGTTATTCTGCACTCTGCACTGTGTGTGTGTGTGAGAGAGAGAGAGAGAAGAGAGAGAGAGAGAGAAGCTGGATTCCATTCTCTCTGCTCAAGTTTTCTGGTTTTTGTTTATTTTATTTCTTCATATTTTATTATTATCATCCCACTTTTTATTTTGCAAATTGTAAATTACTTAAACAAACAGAAGTAGTTAAATTACGAAAAAATCCATTTTATTTTAGTAATTACAATCATTTCTAAACTATGAATTTTCTTACACGTTCATTCTTATGCCGTCAAATTCAGCAGAATCTTCTAGATCCCGTGGAATGTTCACTAGTTTGTATTCGTTTTGTGCAAAAATGTAATTTTTTAATATACCACAATCTGATATTTACAAGCCAATAAACACATCTTAGGATCATCTTGTTTCAAAATATGGAGCTAGAATGAGTTAAAACGGCTACAAACTGAAAAATATTCCACATAATCTAGAAGATTTCACTAAATTTGATACTGCAACAGTAGACGTGTAGAAAGATTCATAGTTGAGGTGGTGGTTATAATTAACCAAATATGTGGGGATTTTTCGTAGCGGCAAATTGCACACCACCCCCTCTAAATTTCTAATTTTTGCACTTTACTCCTCAACTTTTTTAAAAGTGAATGCCTCATTCAAAATGTTATTATAATTGTTGCACATTGCCTACCAAAAATTGGCTTCTGGGGCAAAGTCCAAGCAAAATAATATTTCGAAAGGAAAATATTCTTTTTTTTTTTTTTTTTTAGAGGGGAAAGTCTGAAAATAGAAAATTTATAGGAGGTGAAGTGCATTTTATCATTTTACGTAATTTCACCTTAACTCATGGGTGCATGTGATTTACCTCTTGGTTTTGGGTCCTCCACACAACTTATTTACTATAACTTCATGTTTACACTACAATTGCATTTTACAAATTTAAAAACACTAAATTTTTTCGAGCCATACTATTGTATAATAGATTTGAGATCGTTAAGTTATGAAGCTCGGCTCGAACATTAAAAACGACAAAATATGTCGAGAAAATCAATTTGTGTTCGAGCACAGTTTCAGAAGTTCGATAAAAATTTCTAACAAACATGTGTTCGGCTCGATTCAATTTGTTTACACTTGAAATGAGAGAGGCTGCAGTTACGGAGTTGGATTTTGTCTCAAGTTATACTCTTGAAAAAAAAAAAAAAACAAATTATCTAGATCTACTCCCTTGGATAATTAGTTATAATTATTTCTTAATTAGTATTAAAATAGTAATATAATATGTACTAGATGTCTAGATCTACTCCATTCAATAGTATTTTTGAACTTATTCTTTGATTAAGAAAACTGCAAAGTATGAATATTTGTACTAAGTGAAGAATATAGACATAAATTCTTTTGTACCTCCTTGTGTTAAGTTCTTATATATATCATGTTCGAATTTTCAATGCCATTCTTTCTTCGAGCCACGTAAAGATTTTAATCTTACGATTCGTTTCGACAAAATTAAACTCTTTTTTTTTCCACCATTTAATTCTTCTGCTTTCTTGCATTTACCATCATGCTTTTTCGTTTTTTCGTTTTTTTCGAACAGATTACATTGCCCTATCGTCTCAAAGAAGAGCATATATTCTTCCGAAATAGCTTATTTTTCGGAGTGAAATTTACCCTTTTTAAATCATTCAGCAATAAATAAGATGCTTCTTTTTTTTTTTTGTTGTAAAAAGTTTCCAGCAAAAAAGGCATCTTCTTTATTGATTAAGGTTCTTATTCTTGAAATCCATTGTCAACACACAGCTGCAGCTTTGAAACAAGAATGTTTTCTATGCTTTGTCACTTCATTTTTTTTCATCAGGCTATGTAGAATTGAAAATTGATTCCCTTATTTAAAAGGGGAAAAAAATCTTGTACAAAATAAAGGGTAAATTACGGCCACCCCTAAGATAAGGTCAAATTGTGAAAAAACACCCTCATATTTGGGTAATTACAACCACCTTTTAACTATGAATTTTCTTACATATTCACGTTTGCGGTGTCAAATTTAGTGGAATCTTTCAGATTATGTGGAATATTCTGCAGTTTGTAGCCGTTCTATCCCATTCGAGCTCCACATTTTAAAACAAGATGATCATAAAATGTGTCTCTTGGCTTGTAAATATCATATTGTGGTGCATCTGAAACTGCATTTTTGCACAAAACGAGTACAATCTAGAGAACATTCCACGGAATCTAGAAAATTCTGTTGAATTTGACACCATAAGGGTGGACGTGTAAGAAGATTCATATCTGAGGGGTGGTTCTAATTACCCAAACATGAGAGATTTTTCGGAATTTCACCTTACCTCGGAAGGGTGGCCGTAATTTACCCTAAAATAAATGTGTATTGATTTTTTTCCCCAAATGTTCGAGTTTCGCCTCACTAATTTTGGGAAATGACATATTTCTCCCTGATTGATCAACCTACAAGTAAATTCAGATATGCATATAATTGAGACATATACATGTACATATACTGTAATGGGTTTAATATTCTTTGATTCTTCTCTAGCTTGAAGCATACACGAAGAAGCAATTCATGATAATTCACCAAGTATTTTTCCATCTTTTTTGAATTAGTGGACTTGTTTTTTTTTTTCGAATCTGATCCTTCCAAGATAAAAAAAAAAAAAAAAAAAGTTCCTTTGGTCCTAATACTTTTACTTTGATTGGGATATTCTCTTGTCTGTGAAATATTTCTGTAACTACTCTCAATTTTTTATTTTTTTTATTTACGTGTTCATTTTCACTATCGTCTCGGCCCAAGAAGTCGATAGGAAAGCTTCGAGTACTAACGAATTTCCTTCGATTCATCTGTGTTCTTTGAGGCATAACTCATTTGAGATCATCAACTCCGAATTCCTTGCCACAAAAATTGAAATTTCTTCGTCCCAAATGCAATCTATTTGGTTTCTTACTGATCCCAATACTTCGGAAAAAAGAAAAGAAAATTTAGAAGTGCTGTTTTCACATTCAGAGTAAGATGACTTTTTAATTTGTTGTAAAGAATCCTGGAAAGTTAACTAAAATTGTTCTCTTCTTTTCAATGTTTTGGAATAGAACATATTCCTTATCAGAAGATGTATGAAGAACACGATTTTTACGCATGTATATAAGAATAAATCGATTTCTGGATCCTCCAAACCTCGTAAAATTGAAAATACAGTCGGCTTTCTTCTAAACACACATTTATTTAAGAACACGTTACTGTAAGAGACATTTCTTCATTATATTGTTTTCAGTTATTATATACAAAACATTCCATCTCAAGAAAATCGGTCTTCGTGGCGCGCTTTCTTCTCTCTCTCTATACAGTTGAATACATAAAATAAAAATTAAGATAACCAATATGTTCCTCCCTTATACATCTTCTTTCGCAATCTGTCACCAAAAAGTTTTAAGAAAAAGAAAAAAAAAACATTAGTATTCGTTCAGAACCAAGATTGAACCGAAGTTCCGTTTGACGGAAACTTCTACAAGCAAGAAAAGAACGGAAGATTAATGCAGAACCACTGACCTTTTATTTTACAGTTCAATTCTCTCCCTTGTCGCCAAAAGAGGTGCCTCAAATTCCATCAATTTTGTGAACTAAAAAAATGGACATAAACGAAGGAAATTTCTCGTTAAAGTGGTCGAAAATATTTTTTATTTTTTTATTTTTATTTTATTTTTTGTAGCACAAACCTGTGACGTTTTAAGCTCGAGTTCCTGCCATTCCAAGGATGAATTGCTTCCTTCTACAATCCCCGTTCCAGCATAGAGTAATGCGCCAACTCCCTTGTGATTCCCAGAATCAAGATATTCTTTTCATCATTAAATTATCTAAGATAGTTCGGAATTATCGAGAAAATAGACGACATTTCAGCTGAAAGAAAAATTAGCTCTACTTATACTTCACTTCTATTCAATGGCTTAGTTTTATATTTTATAGAAAATACTATGCCCTTGTTTGGTTCCCAATATAAGATTAGCCAAGATAAGATTATGAAATCTTATGAAAACCGAATTGTATAATTAAACTAGAGAGATCCACCCAACACACAATCCCCGTTTTCTCATAATTGCGGACCAGCCCAAAAATTGTACGAACCAAACATCAAATAATACATAATTATTTAATTAATCACGGCTTATCTTACCAAATAAACGAGTAGTTAAACATTCTAGTTTCCTCACCTTTCCAACAAGTGCTGACCTTATTCCGACTGCAAACTCACTCTCTGCACCTCCAAACCACCCAACGGGGCCAGCATACATTCCTCGGTCAAACTTCTCTGAATATACATTGTTTATTAGGAGATGATGGTAAACGAACATCGGATGAAAGTGCAAATAAGAAGGAAAACAGCATACCCGTTTCTGATATTAAAATGCGTGCCTCTTCTGTAGGAAGCCCACAAACAGCAGGAGTTGGATGAAGGGAAGACAAAATCTTAAACTGCATCCGATCAGCAGTTGAAAAAGTCATTATACGAACATATTTGATGTATGGTGTGTAATAAACAAGAAGTCGTGTACGAACCAAAGTAGTTTGAGAGGTATCTCTTTTGCTTTTTTTTCTTCATGTATAATTATTATGGTAAAATTTCACTAGTTTTGATGGTAAAGTAACAGCATAGTAGAAAAATCGGATCTAAAGTAAAGCAGTAAAGGACATACTTCATCGTCTTCTTTCCGCAAAGTGCCTGTCAGTTTAGCATAAAGATGTTGAACACGAGGAAGCTTCCTTAGAACTTTGCTTGGTTCCACTACTGTGCTGGAACATACGGTCTAAATTGAAAATTTTGAGAAAAGAAAAAAATTATGTTACTCCATAAACGAAATGCTTGACATTGTTGCTATAATATATGTACAATACCATTACGAAGAGAAATAATATTGAGATCTACTAAGCTTTACTTGCCTCAAATTTTCGTCTTATACTTTCTCTTACTACGGCAAATTCATGGTGGTCTTTAGCACTGCAAATGAAGTATTTATGGTCGAGAATAAGTTCAAGAAACTCAAAGCACCGAAGCAACAAATTAAAATTTGAATTCATTCTAGACTCGAACTGAGATTAACCTGGAAAGTAAATCATTTCCTATCTGTAAATCCAAAGACTCGGTTCCACCTCTAGCTCGTGTTCCAGCCAAAGCCTCACTGTAAACGTTAAGTCGGTTTCGGTAGAATAGTCGCTCTGGCTATTCACGAGTTGAACAAATTTATAAAAAAAAATCATTTAATCAGATGATGGTATATACAAAACCTATATATCCAATGCCGTAAAGAAAACAAATAAAGTAAACCCGACGTAAAGATTGAAAGCGAAAGGGGTTTCACTTTCTCTCGATAAATAACGAGGTAAATTACTTACAGTATTCCCAATGAATGCAGGGGATTCGGGTGGCTGAAGACAAAACTGGTAAGCGTTATCCCCTTCAACCTACAAGAATCAATGGCTAAGTAATAAGTATCGTAATTCATTTATATAATATTTATATATTTAATCGATGAAAAGTACATCCGAAGAACAAACCAACCTGTAAACTTGTCAACCATTCTAAAGGGTCAATCTCTACTATGGTCAGTACTCTGCTGCTACGTGCAAGAACAACCTGCATTTTCATGACCAAATTCATGCACTCGAAGTCAGTTGTAAATAGAAACAATTGACAAAGAGAAAAATAATAATAATAACAATTTAAAAAAAAAACAAATAATGCGATCGACCACTTAAACCTTAACAAGCGTTGAGTTTTTGCTACTTATCAAGTCCAGAGCTCGCTTAACAGATTCATCCCATGATAGTTTGTTGGGAAAATGAGTTTGGTGGAAAACTTTAGCACGAGAAATATTACCGTTTAATCTCCGAACAACTGACGAAACCTGCAAACACAAAATTACAGATTGAGTCGTGCGAGTGAGATCAAATATAACGGACAAGTATAAAGTCAAACCTGCAACATTGTAGCCTCAAGTGAAGCAATTGCCTGTTCGTAGGTCCGTGACAAGCGTTTGTCCCATGCAATAGTTGCAGCAAGCATTGAATTTCCTTTAAATTCGTCAAATTCAACCTGCAATTAGTGTCTTGACACGTGTCACTTGCGCGCACGCACACACACGCACACACACACACACAAAAAAAAAAAAAAAAAAAAAAAAGCGAAAAAAACTAAAATATTTACCTGGGGGACCATGAAATAAAAAGAACCAAAGCCTTTCCATTCAGGGGCTATATCGGATCTCGCATCAAAGCGCATTGCACCATACGCACGAATCAGTGGACACTTTTTGGATAAGAACCTTTAATCAAATACAGCAAAATTAGAATTAGACAAGTTAACATTTCTGACATTGCAGTATAATTGCAAGCAATTCCTTTTTAGCCATGCTCTGCTCCTTTCCAATAAGCTGACTGCTATATTCAACTCTTGAACCAGGTGAATGATATAAAACTTGATTTTCTTGATTTAAGCAAACTCTCATTATGAATGTCTAAAACATGTGAATGCTCTCGATTAGTATACTCGTGTTAAAAGATACTCATTTCTTCTTAAGTTTTCCAACAACATTTGAGCATATAATGATTCACTTCAGCGAATATCTACAAGTTTAGGTGTAAATGTAGATGCTAATTAGGGGCGAAAGTCGGATTGGATCGCATCTGAATTTTCGGAATTTAAAAATTCATTCCATTCCAAAATTCCAATTTTCGGATTGGATTGGATCAGAATTTCGGAATTCTTTTGGAAATCATATAAGTTTTAAAATTTCAAACTTAGCGGAAATTTTCAGAAAAAATCGTAATTATCCAGAAATAAGAATATCCACGTCGATATAAGTAAAACTAGTAACACACTAAATTTCAGTAAAAAATAAATCAATAAAAAGAAACCACATCATAATATCCAATAAAACTTCTAAATACAATTCAATATGTCAAAATCCTAAAACAAAACCTCACTCAAATTACTGTTTCAGAAAACATAAAAAAACTTAAAATAAGTATTATATCATATATATATTATTTATAGGTGTATATTTAGAAGAAAAAAAAAATCGGATTTTTTCGTAATTAATTTTGCAAAATTAAATCGGATCGGAAATTCCAAAAGAAATTACTAATTCCAATTCCAATCCAAAAAAAATCGGAAATCGGAATGAAAACAGTTGTTCCAAAATCGGAACTTTTTAGATCGGAACCGGCGGAAATTAGAATTTCCCTTCCAACTTGCACCCTTAATGCTAATAACTCAAACCCTATAGAGGTAAATCGCAATGATCAGCCAAATACTATCAAAAAATCCCAGAAAAAATAAGGCAGTCTTCATACAAGCTATAGAAATTTCAGACACACAATAGCGGCTACAACAGTAGAATTTATATCAATAATTTCTGGAGCACAACTTCTAAATTAAGCACATAAAAGAAGAAATTGATGGGGGAATGAATACTGTAATTACCTTTTGATGGAATGCCAATCGTCCGAAGAGAATGGATGGAGATGGCGGAAGGAGACCGCCGATCCAAGCCCGGCAACACTGAGAAGCTTTTGCTGAGAATCGTGGCCGTTGGAAGAAGCGCGCCAATCGCCATTGCGATTTTGAATAAGCGCGGTGTCGCCGGAATCCCTGCCGGAGAAGTAACAGCGGGGAAGAAGAGTGTCGCTCTGCGAACGCAGCCAATCTAGGGCTTCTACCTTCTCCTGTATTGGTACCTTCACCAACCCATAGCCAATCCTCCCATTAGATTATTTCAAATTTAATTATTTATTAATTATTAAACAATCATTTACAAAGTATTAATTATTTATTAAGTAAATTATTTATTAATATATTTATTTATTTAACAAAAGTAATGTCTTTTTTCACATTCACCAATTACCAATTGTTCATCAATTATTACTAAACAATTATTAACAAATTTATAATTAATTATAATACTTATGAAATCTACATTCATCAATATATAAAAAATTGATTTGACACTGGACACATCCTAAAAAATATCACTAAAAATATTAAATTAATTTCATTGGGTTTTAAAAAATTCATTCGAAGTGCATTATGCAAGATTTATTGTGTTTTAATGATAAAATGTGCTATAAATATTTTTTAATGGTATGAAATGCCAAAAAACTATTTTTCAAGGGTGCAACGTGGATTAAGTCGCAAATTTTCCCTCTGAGTAACACATAATTATAACTATCCTGCTAGATTGATTAAATTAAACAATTTTTTTTCTTGAATATATGTGTATATGTGTGTGTGTAAAATACGTATAGATCTATATACGTGTATAGCAAAATATAACGTCGTGAAATTTTTCGAATACATTACATTGAGTCTTTCACACACCAAAAAAAATAAAAAAATTCAAAGAGTTTATCACTTATAAAACACAACACATGCACACAAGCAATCAAGATTTCCATCAGCCAAGAAAAGACAATACTGAATATATAATCAACTGAAGTCAATTAATTGCAAGTGTGATAACCCATAATCTAGGATAAGGAACAAGATTGGACAATCAAGGTACAACCCTCTCTCAACCAACCACGTGGCATATATATTCACAATAACATGAACTATGAATCATGCTCATAATAACATTTACCAATTTATCCAATCCCATGAAGAAACTTAAAAAAAAAAAAAAAAAAAAAAGATTGTTAATTGTGCAATTAGTTGAAGTCAAGAAACACTTGCCTCAATGCGAATAATCCCGGAATCCTCCGCCGGAGAATCGGACTTGAGGTGGAAGATGGCGGAGTTGAGGCGGTCGGCCGCCAGTAATGGAGTTGGAGCGGTGGGGAGAGTTCGAGTTTCGATGATTCCGAGAGGAGATCTAGGATAATTACCACCACCTCCACACCCATTCATAGAAGACAAGTTGAGTTCTTGATATTTCTATCATCACCAAATAAATAAAATTAATTATATGAATGTATTATGTAATATGTATTGTTTTAGTTATTTGTAGTAAATAAGCAATAGAAGACAAATAAAAGTCACATTCTTACATGATTGGGGAAATTGACTGAATATTGCCTAGCAATTGCAGTTGGTGGTGAGAAAGAGGATTTCATTTGCTCAATTTCCATGAAACGCCTATTGCAATAATAATAATAATAATAATAATACAAATTCCTTGTAGCCATTTAATATATTTATTAGTGTGTGTTTGTAAATTTTGGTTATGTTTTGTCTATTTATATAGACAAAGTATACACCATGAATTCAAATATGTGACTACAATTTGGTTTTATTTTATTAAATTAGAGTATAGGTCTGTTACTTGTAGGTGTCTATGTTATTTGAATTTCAATATCTTATTCAAATTCCAAAGTCAAATGACTTTTCTTTTCAATATTTAAATGAAGGTTTTTTTGCACCCAATTGATTTGTGTATGTATGTACCCTCCTCAAATTGGGGTTCATTTAAACTGGAGATGTGACGTTTTTGTAATTTCAGAGTTTAGATGAAACGGTGTTAGGATCAAATATCTGACAACTAGCAACAAGGGCAATATTAAGACATTTTTTCAAGTGCATGGGGCAAATCGATGCAATCAAAAGTAGAAGGGGGTAAAATGATACCGAACAAAAGTACAAGAGGGGAAAGTGGAATTTTACCCTATTTATAATGTCAAAATCAATAATGTTTTTTAGTTCGATGAAATTCGCCCAAAGTTGGCGCCAACATTCAGATGACGTTTGAAAAAGTAAATAAACCATTGTAGACACTACTGTAATAATAATGAAAGTCAAATTGCAATATTAATAAATTGGTATAATTCCCTTTAAAATAAATTACTATAATTAATTCAATTTGATAATGATTTTGCCAACTGCCTCTTTTCAAGAGCAAAGGAAGAAACATGCATATACCACTGTCACAATATGGACTCTTGCTTTATCCATATGATGAAGTGTTCTTGCAGTAAACCGATTCTTCTCGACAATACGAGTCGAATATGGAATATAACATCAATATATACGGTGTCAAGTTATACCTCTTCAATCCCATTTTCCTCCACCTCGTCTCCATGGAGTAACCACTGCCGTGCAATCAGTGGTTTGAACCGTTGTAATTCGACGTCACCAAACAGGTGATTAGGTTTCAAGAATTATAATCAAGTTCAAAGTAATTATGCAGTGGAAAATAAAATAAAAATACGAGTACCTTGACATCTAGCTTCATATACATGGATTAGCCATCTTTTTGTATGTGGTTCTGATTTCTTAGTCGAACCATGACAGATTCCTTGCAGCAGCACAGCTCTGAAATATATTCATATAAATAAATATTGCGAACATTTATCGATTCGTCACCGATTGTCATATCATGTAAAGAATTTAGGAAACGACATTTTTTTTTCGAGATTTGCTATCGAAACATGCTTCTATTTTTCGGAAATTACAAAAATGGCCCAACAAGTTGCCCTCATTGACAGCTAAGCAGTTGCATCTGAACGAGTATCAATACCCAAAAAAAAAAACGAAATTCTAGAAAAAAACTCACCATTGGGTCCTTGTATGTGGCTTCTAGCAAACACAAGCCATACCCTGATATTTGGCAAAAAAAAGAAAAATTCTAAGGAAAGTTGAATTAAGCAGAAAACAATAGACATAACCACATTACCCAACTATGCGTTTTAGATGCTAACTGGGAAAACGAAATATTAAAACACCAAGATTACTTGAAATTTAATGCAACTATCTTAGTTCAGGAAAGCTATGCACCCGATTGTGAACGTAAATCATTTATGCAACTAATACACATAGCTTTCCGAAATTCTAAATAAAACGAGGAATCATAATAAAATACAAGGATTGAGTCCTTCAGCTGGGATATGCTCAAGCTTCTTTATCGGGCAAATGGTTATCCAAAACTTCTCAAATCTATCTAAGAAAAGAACCAGTAACAGAAATATACAGAAGAAATCAAAAGTTACTGTCAGTGAGAAGCCCCTGATGAAGAAATCGAAAGAACAATGGATTACAGTGTGATCGCCTTTTACTAAAATGAAAAAGCGACAGTTCTCAACAAGAAGAAATCAGCTTATAAGAATAGACAAATGACTAAGCCAGTACACCAAACTGTGAAGCCATCGAGTCAAATGTGTAAGATAGGACAATTAAATGAGCACAAATAATATTATTAAAAATCTCGATTTTCATCACAAAAATTGAGGAAAATGTGATATAATGGCACATGAAGAAACACATCAATACACCTCCGTATCAAGGAAATAAATCTCATCAGTTGCCTTCATAGCAGGCTCTCATAAATAAGAAGGGAGGTTGCTAACTTTTGTCCAACAATTGTAGAAAATCCGAAAAGCCTAACCCTCAAATTATTCAAAATCCAAACTAATGTCACATTAGCTTCATTAAACTTCGTGACAGAATCTTTCCGCACCCTATTGCTTCGTGTGGTGGCACGCATGTTTTAATTAACAGGACCGAGTGATAAGTTGCACAAAACTGAGAAAAATCCTCTACATGCAGATTCGTAAACGAGCATCTCAAGTAATTCATAAAAGTAAGCAAATCATATAGACGAACTTAAATCTTAATAACAAAATGTAAGAACTCTGTATGTTGAAATGGGTGGTAAAAGAAGTGAATGGATTTTGCAAAGCGCTGAACAGTGTACAACTATTTATTCCACAAGTTTATGCACATATATATCTATATATACAAATGCTCATGTACATTCACCAAGCCACCTATGAACTATGGTTGACCTTTTATTCACACAACACACATAGTACACATGCAAAGTGGGACTAACTCCACGTATTTGCAACATAATTCACGTTGAGATCGAGAGACCTACACTATTATGCCTTGTACATGATATTTATTCCCAAAACAAAGGTGCTCGTACGTGTTATTTTTCCTTGTATTATTGAATGGCGAAGAGAGATTGTTGCCTAGTCAGCCTGTGGCGATCACGGAGAGAGATTTATCAAACAACCTGAAGATCCTAAGCACAAATCTGCAGAAGCCCTGATACGTCAGACCAATACCTGAAGACTTTGACCTTTAGATTGCATAAAAAATCCAAAAAGAAAAGGATATATTAGCAAGACATGATTCTCCTTAGTTAAGACTTAACATGGACGATTTCTTTGTACTTCTTCAGACAAATGAAAAGGATAGGACTTGCAGAACTAATTGTCTGTTGACCTAAGCCAGTGGAAAGTAGCCAAATTGCAGAATCAAAGGGAGAAAAAACAGGAAAGCTTGCTAAGTGTAATTACATTGTTTTGTGTTATTTTCTACATCTTATATCATTGACGAAGAATATATACAAATCGTTCCATCTCAAGAAATCATCTGCTTGGCAACTTTCTTGATTCTTGTCTCTAT
The DNA here is from genome assembly GCF_000504015.1 of Erythranthe guttata. The sequence continues at coordinate 2,013,321 of NW_012193251.1, read as the reverse complement.
ATGCTTATATACAAATCAGTTATTTACAGGAAATAAATAGAGGCTGATTTTCATCATAAGCGAGTAAATATATTTGGGCCACTTAAATAATGACCATCGAAGGAAAACCAATACGGTCCTCCATCATATGCATATCTTTCCTTTGGACATCTATCACCGAAAAATGTTTATCAAAGTGTTCACAAACCAAGAGCTAACAGAAGTTCAGTTGAATGAAACTTCTAGAAGCACGTAATGAACGGAGTAGTAGTTCAGAACCACTGACCTTTTTAAGTTACAGTTCAATTTTCTCCATCATCGCCGAAAGAGGTGCCTCGTTTTTCATCAGTTTTTTGAACTACGGAACAGGAAATAAACAAAGAAATTTCTAGTTAAAGTGGTTGCAAATGTTTTTATGTATAAAAACCATGGCATTATTACTGCACATGCATGTAGACTGCATTCGAAGCACAAACCTGTGAAGTCTTCAGTTCCAGTTCCTGCCATTCGAGGTCTGAATTGCTTCCTTCTACTATTCCAGTTCCAGCATACAACAATGCACCAACACCCTTGTGATTCAAATCAAGATATTTTATTACTAAGTTATATAAGATAGTAACTGTTAATATGACAGATATGTCAACTGAAAGAAAAAAATAATTTACATTCTACTTTACTTGAACACTGTGTTATATTAGTTTTATAGATTATAGAAGTGGGACCTAGTCGAGAACTCAGAAAATACTATCTGGTACATAGTTCAACAGATTTTTAGCATCCTCACCTTCCCAACGAGTGCGGACCTTATTCCCACAGCAAACTCACTCTCTGCACCTCCAAACCACCCAACAGGGCCAGCATACATTCCACGGTCAAACTTCTCTGAATAATAAAGCAGAATAATATTAAACATACCTTCATGATTATTTAGCAAGGAAGTAAGATGGCTGAAAATTACTGAAACGTGTATAAATGTGCATACCAATTTCTGATATTAAAATCCTAGCCTCTTCCGTAGGAAGCCCACAAACAGCAGGAGTTGGATGAAGGGAAGACAAAATCTTAAACTGGAAAAGGAAATATTATGTCCAAGCAGCAATTAAAAAATAACTTTATGAACATATTGATGTTTGGTATAGAAGAACGAGGTGTAGAATCCAAAGTAGTTTGAGGGTCACATAGTTACTTCCCCAAATCTGTATAATTATTTGAAGTAATAAGAGGAGCAAGTGATATAAATTTGTGATGCTTTATCTTAGTGCGAAATAAATTCCTTCACTTCCGCTTTTTTTTTTCATCTATTAATCATCAAAGCCCTTACCATTTTGTAGTTTATCTTTTGCTTTTATTTATTATTATTATTGTAAAAATTCACTAGTTTGATGGTAAAGTAACAGCTGATCAGGAAATATGGAACTCCAATAAAAGAAATACCTCATCATCTTCTTTCTCCAATGTGCCTGTAAGTTTAGCATAAAGATGTTGAACACGAGGAAGTTTCCTTAGAACTTTGCTTGGTTCCACTACTGTGCTGGAACATACAGTCTAAATTGCAAAATAGAGGAGAAAAGAATACAATGATGTTACTCAAAAAAGGAAAATCCAAGAGAAAGATTGAAATTGCTTCACGGTGTTGCTGTACTATATGTAAGATGTCATTACGAAGAGATACAATATTGAAATCTGCTAAAGGTAAAAGCTTCACTAACCTCAAACTTTCCTCTTATATTTTCTCTTACTACAGCAAATTCATGATGGTCTTTAGCACTGCAAATGAAGTAAATATGGTTGACAATAAGTTCAAGACACTCAAAGCACCAAAATAACAAACGTACATTTGATTCATTCTAGACTAAAAAAATGGAGATTAACCTGGAAAGTAAATCATTTCCGATCTGTAAATCTAGAGACTCGGTTCTTCCTCTAGCTCGTGTTGCAGCCAAAGCCTCACTGTAAACGTTAAGTCGGTTTCGGTAGAATAATCGCTCTGGCTGTTCACGAATTGAATAATAAGCAAATCATTCACTCATAAACTGTTATGTAAAGTCATAAACTCCAGCAAAAAGGGATGAAATAGGACTTGAATATTAAGTTACAAAGTGATTAGAATTTTAAATATTTAAAAGCTGAGAAGAACCTCTTAACATTAAAATACAAACTCTAGCATATTATGTGTTTCTACTATTGATACATGAAGTTGATGATTGAGCCACTATCACCACCTGAATTAACTCCTAAATCCAACCGTGAAGACTGACGTGTGCAACTTAAGAGCAAATGAGTATAATACTATATTTCAGTTAAATCGCATATTTCGTATAGAGCTTACTATTGATATTGTCAGAGATACGTAAGGATTGAAAGAGAAAAGGGGTTTCACTTGCTCGCAATAAATAATGAGGTAAATAACTTACAGTATTCCCAATGAATGCAGGCGATTCTGGAGGCTGAAGACAAAACTGGTAAGCATTATCTCCTTCAACCTACAAGGATCAACAGCTAAGCTTTATGATTCACTATAATCTTCACATATCGGTCGATGAAAAGTCCATCTGAAGTAAAAACCAACCTGTAAACTTGCCAACCATTGTAAAGGGTCAATCTCTACCATGGTCAGTAGTCTGCTGCTACGTGCAAGAACAACCTGTATTTTTAATGACCAAATGCATTCACTCAGAGATGTGTTGTTTATAAAAATGATTGCAACATATATAACAAAAAAGGAAAAAGAAAAAGAAAACAAAAGACTTCTAGGAAAAAAAAAAACAAGAAAAAATTGATTCACGTCCCATTTTTATCATCTAACCCTGATTTCTAATCGCTACCATAACTGCACAAAATACTGTTCAATTAGGAATTTATTTATGGGGCTGCCGTAAGCTAGTAGTGTTATTAAGTTTCAACCTTAACAAGCGTCGAATTTTTGCTACTTATCAAGTCAAGAGCTCGGTTAACGGCAGCATCCCATGATACTTTGTTAGGAACGTGAGTCTGGTGGAGTACCGCAGCACGAGTAGTATTACCATTTAATCTCCGAACAACTGATGAAACCTGCAAACACAAATTTACAGATTGAGCCGCAATAGTAAGATCAAATGTAAAGGACGGGAATAAAAGTCAGACCTGCCACATTGTAGCCTCAAGTGAAGCAATAGCCTGTTCGTAGGTCCGCGACAAGCGTTTGTCCCACGCAATAGTTGCAGCAAGCATTGAACTTCCTTTAAACTCGTCAAATTCAACCTGCAATTAGTGTCTTGACATATTGTCATTTGTTCAAAAGCAAAAACTGCAACTAATAAAATATATATATATATATATATATATATATATATATATATATATATATATATATATATATATTTATTTACCTGAGGGACCATGAAATAAAAAGAACCAAAGCCCTTCCACTCAGGGGCTATATCAGATCTCGGATCAAAGCGCATTGCACCATACGCACGAATCAGTGGGCACGTATTTGATAAGAACCTTCAATTACATGCACGCACAATTAAATTTAAGAAGTTACTCTGTAATATTGCAATGTAATGCTGGCAATTGTTTCATCTTTAGCTCCATTTCATCCAATTGATTGCTGTATTCAACTTCCAAACAAGGTCAACTGTTTAGTACTTCCAAACTCAATTTCCTCGTTTAACCAAACTCTAATTATGAGTGTTGTGAACATGTTAATATGTTAATATTGAGACACAATAACAGCTAAAACAGTAAAATTTCTAATAAATCCCAATTCCTATAGCACAACTTCTGACTAAATTAAAAAAAAAAATCATCAGATTAAAACCTGCAAAACGATTAATTAAGAATCTGAAAAATACAACACATAAAAGAAGAAATTGATGGGGGGAATGAATACTGTAATTACCTTTTGATGGAATGCCAATCGTCCAGAGAGAATGGATGGAGATGGCGGAAGGAGACGGCGGATCCCAGCCCGGCAACACTGAGAAGCTTTTGCTGAGAATCGTGGCCGTTCGAAGAAGCGTGATCATCGCCATTGCGATTTTGAATAAGCGCGGTGTCGCCGGAATCCCTGCCGGAGAAATAACAGCGAGGAAGAAGAGTGTCGCTCTGTGAATGCAGCCAATCTAGGGCTTCTACCTTCTCCTGTATTGGTACCTTCACAAACCCATAGCCGATCCTCCCATTAGATTATTTCAAATTTTCTTCAGTTTATTCAAACAAATAATTGATGATAAATTATTTACATGACCGAAGTTCGGTTCGACCCGGCCCGGCCTGAGCCCATGGTCAATATATCGGTTAGCTGGAGCCGGTACCGGGTTACCGCGAACCGAAACCCGCCCCTTGGTTTTGAATTTTTTTATTTTATTTTCTTCTTTTAGAAAATTATAATTTTGACTGATTGTCGGGTCAAACCGAACAATCTAAACCGACGGGTCGAACCGTATAAAGCTTCAGTTCCCGCCCATTTTATCAAACTTTTTCACGAAAAAAAAAATAATAAAAATTGTTATAAAAAAAAATAAAAAATAATAACCGCTAACCGGTTTCTTAAATTTATGATCGACCATCCATTTTTAATTAAGAGGGTGTTTGGCTAAGCTTATAAGATGTTAAAAGAAGCTTATAAGATGTTTTAGAGCTTATAAGTTCTTCCAAAGTGTTTGGTAATTTTTAGAAAAATATCTTAATTTTTTTTAAAATATACTGTTGGAGAGCAAATAAGATCTTTTTAAATAAGTACCTCTACCCCACCTTTTTATTTAAGATCTTATAATGAGTAAAAATAAGAAATAAGTTCATTATCCAAACACTCTAAAAATTAATCATAAAAATAAGATATAACAGCTTATCAGCTCTTAAAACATCTTATCAGATATAAGAATTTATCAGCTGTTTAAAATAAGTTTAGCCAAATACCCTCTAAATCGATGAAAAAAGTAACATTTGAATCATTATTCATTAACTTTGACTTAAATAATTGTCACACTTGAAGCCGGTGATCTCGACAGTCAACACTTAACACTATACTCTCGGTGAAATTCACCGACTGGATTTCTTACTGCAGTGTGTCCTCAAAAAAATAATTTCAGTTTTATTATTATTATTATTATTATTATTATTATTATTATTATTATTATTATTTGTAATTAATTTCATTTTATTCAAACTTAGATTGTTTATACTAAACTGAGTCTTCGGTAGTGTACTTGGTTTCAGCTGTCAGATGCATATAGTGCGGTCACGTTATCTAAATTAATGCTCCTTTGAGTTAAAAATTGAATTAAACTTTATTTTTAAATCAATATAATATTATTGAACGAACACCTTAATTAATGCTATGCTGTTGAACTGTTAATTACAATTTAATAATAATTAGTAGTTGATACCTGACCCTGATGATCATCAGAATAAAAAATATTCATCAAATCAAAATACAGTCCTCAACTATTTTCTCATGATCTGTAGTCAGATTTTAATTTTAATTTTGAAAAAAAAAAACTTTTAAAATAGATTAAATTATCTAATACATATAATACACACACGCGCGCATGCACGCGCATGAACATGCATATATATGTGATTGTTTGTAAATTAAAGTGCCCATTTACCAGGTGTAGCATCTATGAGACAGAAAAACACCGAAACAAAATCCCGTCAAAAATCGATCAAAATATATACTTAGGAATAAATAATTATAACACATTAATAATTATAAATAAATAAATAATACTAATTCTTCAGTTTTCTTGGCACATTTTTACTTGGCCCCCCTCCAACTCATGATGAACACACTTTATATATAACCAATCCCATAATCTTAATGTAACAATTAAAATCAGTGTAGGATAAAGAACAAGATTGGATAATCAACAATCCTCTCTCAACCAACCACGTGGCACATATATATATATACACTCTCAAAAACATGTACATATATATACTTTTTTGTTTTTTAGGGTCACATATATATACTTATATAAAGAGAATAGAAAGTTGGAATATAATCTTGGACAAGTTCAAGTCAAGAAACACTCACCTCAATACGAATAATCCCGGAATCCTCCGCCGGAGAATCGGACGACTTGAGGCGGTAGATGGCGGAGTTGAGGCTGTCGGCCGCAAGTAACGGCGTCGGAGCGGCGGGGAGAGTTCGAGTTTCGATTACACCAAGTGGGGTTCTAATTGGATAATCACCACCTCCACACCCATTCATTGAAGACAAGTTGAGTTCTTGAAATTTCTACAATATTAATTATATCAATGTATAATTAATTTCTAATATATATGTACTTTTTTTTATTTTTTTTATTTTTGTAGTAAATAAGCACTAGAAGACAAAAAAAAAAATGTGACATGAATTAATTCTTACATGATTATTATTGGGGAATTGGACTGAATATTGTCTAGCAACTGCATTTGGTGATGAGAGAGAAAATTTCATGGGCTCATTGTTCATGAAATGAGTAATGCAATAATATTGATGCCTTGTAATAACACCTGCAGCCATGTATGTATCTATTATAGTGTGTGTGTGTGTGTAAATATTAGAAATTGGGTGTGTGCAATAAAACATATGAAGAAGTTTGTGTTGTATTTATATAGATAAAAGTAGTGCTACACCTTGAATTGAATATGACATTTATTAATTATTATGACTGCAATTTGAGTTTGTTTATTATAATTATTATAAAATTGAGATCGCCAGCAATAGATGTGTGTATATTTTTAATGTTTAATAATTAACAATTAGTAATTACTAATTAATTAATGCATCCATTATTCAAGTCAATAGATTTTGCAGACCAACTTGATTTTTTTTTTTATTTTTTTTTTTAGTATTTTTAATATTTTTTTAAGTATACTCCATCATAAATGAGTTTATTATTATTGGAATAATGGAACATCGTGGATCACAAAATATGGAGAATCTTTGAGATGTGATTATTTTTCAAGAGAGCATCGTGTTACACGATGTTCTAGAATATGAAAATTTATTTACGAAAATATTGCGTGTTTCGTTTTTTTATTTTAAACCGATCCGACTTCTAAATTTGAAGTGTTTTTTTTTTTTCTCGAAATTCTTAAAACAACAATGATATTGAATATATTTTTGTTGTTGGATTGTGAGAAAGCAACACAAGGAGTCATAAATATTCACAAAATAAATAGTAATTGAATCATTCTTTATTAAAAGTTGTAATAGTTATGAATATACTAAATCCAATCATATTAAACAAGCCCCTCGAGCTTGGTACACGGCACTAAAAAATGCATTACTTGAGGTTGGTTCTCAAAATTCGAGAACTATTCTTCCTTATTAATTTATTTATTTTTTTTAAAAAAAAATACTATAAATTTTATTTCTTGGTATATGTTAATAATCTTGCGATCTGGTCGAAAAAAAATGGCTTCAACTATTAAGTAACCGTAGTAACTACAAAATCGAGATATTTTTTTTTTTCTCTCTCTTAGAACACAAGTTATACACATTAGAGTTATTGCAACACCATGAGTAACGCCAAATTTATCTCCAGTACTTTTTAATTCCAAAGGAAAATGTAAACAATGGAAAATAAAATTAAATCATTGTGAATCAACAGTCAACAAATTGTTTCAATTCATGCATAAGCCTTTAAATAAGTTTGTTATAAATAAAAATTTACATTTAAAAATAGGATACAGTACAAAAAGGAAAAAATAAATGAAAATGAAATTTTTTAAGATTATTATTACATAAAGATATTTTTTTGAAGTTTGCATCCCTAGTTAATATTCAATTTAATTGCACAAAACTCGGAGTCCAAGTAACACCAATCTCCATGTATTCAAAGTTTACAGGTTGGATTGACAATGTATTACAATTTTTTTTTTTTTTTTTTATTTCTTGCTTGAAAGTATTTAGGAAATCAATTTTCATTTTACTTTAAAAGACGAGGAATATTGAGAAAATAATTTGGAAGAAAAAAAACACAAAAACCCACACTTTCGTATCTTCATGATTTTAAGTAAAAAAATGAGTTTAAACTTCTTCAGCCCTGGATCGAATTAGCCGGCCTGAATCATTGCCTTGTCCGATTGAGTTTGACTGATTGAGCAGTAATACCGTAATCTCAGTGAAAATAGGTTTTTCTTTTTGCCCAAAATGGTGTTATGGCCAAAATAACGTATTTTTGCTGTTTAGTTGAAAAGAAAAAAAAATCATAAGATTTTTTTTTAAGATGTGTTATAATTTATTATAATTTTTATAATATTTGAAATGATTCAGCGTGATATGTCTGTTGATATGTTACATATGTAAAACAAAAATAATTTTGATTTACATCTTAGTTGGACATGTGTAACGAATTAATTTGTGAAAGAAAATATGTTTTATTTACAATAAAAATTATTATGTATAAATAATTATAAAACAAAATATAAAAAATAAAAAACCCGACTGGATCCTAGTTGAACAAGTCAATAATCCAGTATGTTATCCAGGTCAATATCGGATTCGGTTTTCGAAACATTGCATTATAATCATCCCATTATTTTACAAAAGTAATTTCGTTTAATAAAATAATTATTATATTGCGTAGTAGTTCCTACAAATATTAGTACCCAAGTCAACTCATAAATTATATAAACTATCATCAACTTTCAAATATATATATATATATATATATATATGGGGTTATTTTAATTTTTACATACCCCTAGCCACCAAATAAACTAGGGATAAACCCTAGCCCAAATCATACCCCTGGAGAAGCGAAAGTACTATACTACCCTTATATGCAATTTTCGGCCAAACTGCACTCAACATTTATGGTCCTACATTTATCATTTTCGCTAATTTATTTATTATTATTATTATTAATTTTTTTTTATAAACCTGTTTGTTATATATATATATATATATATATATATATATATATATTTTATTTTTTTTAGTTTTAAAAAAAAAAAAATTCATAGTTATGTTCGTTTTTTTCCCCCATATTTTTAGTCGATCAATTGTATACACACACGAATACTGGCTTATACAAAATAAATTGATAAAACCCCAACAAAAATTTGCAAATTTCAGTTTTTTTATTATTAATCAATCAGAACCAATAAAATACAAATCGAAAATACACAAATATACGCATATGTAACTACATGTTACTATAGTAATGTATAGTGATGTACAGTAATGTATACAGTCTGTTGAACAAATCAGATGTAACTTCAAAAAAAAAATTGACACCTTCAAGGATAGGATCAATGGTCTTCATTAAGCTGCAATTGCAAAATCAAAAAAAAAATTACTTTAGAGCAAATCAACAAAATTTGAAGAAAAACATCAAAACACTCAAAAACCAACAAACACTAAGAGATCGAGAGATAGAGAGAGAGGTTATTGCTACAGATTTTAAATCAAACAGGCAGTGACTCCTCACCCCCCTCGCCTCCTACCAAAACCCTAGACACCGCTAATAACCACCCACGGTTCATCGCGCCCACAAATGCAAAAAAAATATAGAAATAAATCTGAAAACATAAAAATTAACGAAACTACCATCAAAATATAGATCCCGACGAGAGGAATCCAACGGCGGGTGGCCCGTCAAATTTCGACGGGTGGAACACAAAATAAAGCTCCGGCAAGACCACCGTATGAAAAAATTTGCAGAAACAGATCAGCGCTCGAAACTGAATGAAATCACCACCAAAAGAAAGAGCTCGGCGAGAGGAATCTAACGGTAGTTAAACCATCGAATTCCGACCACCAGAGAGAGAGTTATGGCTCCGAGAAGCAATTTCGCCGGTGGTAGGTTTGTGGAGGCGGGATTTTGAATCTGGGAGAAGAAGAGAGAGACGATTGTAGTGGTTAGGGTTTAAAACTAATTTTAAAATGGTATTATAGGGACTTCAGGGTGGCCCAGGGGGTAGATCAAAAAATTTTCGAAATGAGGGGGATTTCCCCTAGGATGCAATCCACTTGGTAGTTAGTTCTATATAATTTGGAAATGAAGGTCTACAAAATAATCCCTATATAGGGCCGGTTCTGAGGGGAGGCGAAGTAGGCGGTCGCCTAGGGCCCCCGATTTTTTTCGAAAATTTGGGGCCCCCAAATTATTTTATATACAATTTATATATTAGTAATTATTTTTAAAAAAATATATAGATAATATTTTGGAACATCGGTTCAAAAATAAATTTAAACTAAATGATCAATAGTTATTTTTGAAATTTTCTTAACCTGGGGCCCCTAAATATTAATTTATAATGTCTTAATTGCTTATTTTTATTCTAAAATAAGAATCAATATTTATTAGTGTATTCAAGTTTATAAATATTTTTGAATTTTATTATTATAAAAATTATACATCACGGGAGGAAGTGAACCAGCAAATATATTGTTAATTTTGAATTTTTGTCCATATTTTTAGTTACTTTATATTCATACATTTCAAAAAATATTTCGGGGGCACTGCCCCTGAACCCCCAGAATCTTTATTTTCTTCATTTTTAGAAAAAAAAATATAAAATAGTTTTTTTACTACATTCAATTTCGAACACCAATTAATTAAAAAAAATGGTTCATCAGATAAGGGCCCCTGTTTTCGGTTGTTCTTTAAACCTTGCCTAGGGCCCCCGAATTCCCAGGAACGGCCATATATATATATATATATATGTATAATTTGATTAATTCGATTACAAAAAGTATGCTTATTGAGTGAAGAAAATATTTCAAAACTAATTTTTTTTTTTAATTAAATCAATTTTGTTTCAATAATATTGGTTATCAACGTAGCTAGTCAAAATGAGACATTCCTACAAGTATTAAGAATGCGATAGAGCAAGATAAATTACAATTGTATTTTTTTTATATTACATTCCATGTACTACTCACTCATGCAGCATAATTTAGCATTAATAAATTGATTCTTAATTCCTAAAAAAGAAAAAGAAAAGAATATATATATATATATATATATATATATATATATATATATATATATATATATATATGTATTAAATATTCGATAACTGTAGTGAAAACGCCTAATTTTCTTAATCGATGTGCATTAGCCTTAAACAATACTTAAAAAAGAAACGGAAAGGATACGAAGCTGTCTAACTAAGCGAATCGGCAAGAATCGAACCAGTCTCGTTGACAAAACATACCGGTAGGCACACTATAGTGCATACCAAAATAAAAACTATTGCTAGAGCTTACGTAGACAGAGGGATAAAAATTGCCTTAATTAATCACATCAACTTGAGATTTTCTGTTATGAAAAGGAAAGAATCATGTCATATATTATTATTATTATTATTATTATTATTATTATTATTATTATTATTATTATTATTATTATTATTATTATTATTATTATTATTATTATTATTATTATTATTATTATTTTATGATTTATATTTATTATTATTAGCAACATAGCATTATAAGTAAGTAGGTAGGCCGAATTTGGTAGAGGCCATAGGACACTTAAAATAAACATTGCAATTCAACAATTAAAGAACTTACCAAATTGAACATAAATGTCATGAAGCATGGTAAGCATTTATGAATTATTGTCTTCTTCTCAAAATTATATAAAAAATCAATTGGAGACGATTTAATTGAAAAAAAACAAAAATTAGAACCTAAGAATCGAAAACATAATTACTCTTTTAAATTCGTTCATTTTCTGTAACTTTAACGATGTTATTTTATCCGAATACAACATTATTATTCATCTACAATGTTATTAAATTGTCGGATTCGGAATATAATGCCATGGAAGTGATCTTATAAACATTTGAAATCTGGAATAAAAATATTGGATTTTTCGTCATTCTTTTTTTGCGCGCGAATTAACCATCTGCGGACATCCATAATTGTGTCTGATTCACGCGTAGTTGATGTGTTTGTGCGCCTAACTCGGGCGGTGAAAAGCCAGCAACGGCATATGGTTCGACGCATCATGCTATTATCCGCGCTTGAACCAGACACATCTCGCATGCTTTTACATATATTTTTAAGATCAATTTTTATCTTTTAAATTTGTTTTTCATACTATGGATCAGAATATCTCAACACAATTCTAGTAGTCGATTGTACTAAATGTTTTTTTCTCTCTTTTTTTTTTTTTTTTGGAATAAAAACTTTAGTAGTGCAAATGAATTTGAACGGAAGGCGAAGCCTATTGCTCGAAAATACCGTCTTTTGCTCTGAATTTTATACCAAATTGCTCTAAATTTGTGCGCGGGTCATAAACCCGCAGGTTCTAGCAAAATCAGCCCTCGTCCCGTCAACCAACGGTTCTTGATTTTAAGAAACCAAACTTGTGGATTTTCGACGGGTTTAGGTTAGACGGGTCCATGGCGGGTTTATAGTAGGACCCAACCTTAGCTTCACGGGTCGAAACCCGTCATAATTTAAATATGTTATTTTTTTAATAATTTATAGTTTTAAGCAAAACTATTTAAAAATTGAAATGAATGACTATACGTAAAATCTTAAATTTAAACCTACGTGAATAACATCAATGATAAATACAAATTAACTAAAACCAAAGCTTTATAAGACAAAATTTTAAATAAAATAGATAACTATATATAAAACGAGACGATGTCGTCGTTATAGATATAAGTTTTGATATGTAAGAGATGTTTTATTCATGTATTATATATTATTAATTTATTATACTACATAATATAAAGAACTGAAATGATTTACGCGGCAGTAAAATTACGAATGTCGTTCACAATAGTCTTCTCTTTCTTTCTCTAGAAATCCCAAAATCCACCCAAACCCCAAAACCCCCCAAAAGCCCCAAAATTCACAAAAATCCTCAATCTCTCTCACAAATCCTTCCAAATCCGAAAATCTCGTCAATTTAAAAGGTAATTAATCATCTAAAGTAGTTATATATATTGAATTTGTGGTTAATCATGTGAAAATCCCCAAAAAATCGCGATTTGGGGTTGTATTTAGTGTTGGGTTTTCGAATTTTCCACGTCCAAAATGGGAGTGTGAAAGCAGTTTTCACGCCTAAACCAGGCGTGAAAATTGCTTTCACACGCTCATTTTGGGCGTGAAAAGTTAGTTCGGGCGTCCGGTCCAGACGCCGGTTCTGGACCGGTCGTCCAGTTCAAATTTTTTTTTGCCCTGTGTAAACAAAATCTGTTATTATATTTAAATAAGTATTAGCTAACAAACTCGCTTTAGCCTAATTGGTCAGGTGTCTCATCTATTAAACTGTACACCCGTGTTCGATTCTTGGCAACAGCGTGTCTTTCAATTTTTTTGCCCAGTTTATTGAATATAATTAAATAAAAACATTAGTTAAAAAAAATAGCTGTAGTCCAGTTGGTCAGGTATGTTGGTAAGTCCTAGTAAGGACCCGTGTTCGAATCCTTTATACTTATTAGCACTAATATGTATTTTTTTTAATTAACTAGCACTAATATGTATTTTTGCGCCCAAACTGGGCGCGGGAAGTACTTTTTCGCGCCCAAATCGGGCATGAATCGGGCTTTTTAGCACACAATTTGGTCGTGGGTCGCGTTTTCGTGATTTAAAGAACAAAAACGAACAAATTTTACCTCATTGGGTTCCGTATCTCGATCCTCATTCGATACACTCATTTTTCTTTGCAAATGGCTACAATAACATGAGTATTGGAATGATTTCTAATATAAAAGCTAAAATTGTAGAGAGAGAAAGAAAGATAGAGAGTGGATTTTTTAAACCCGCATTCGTAATTTTGCTACCGCGAATAGCACCTCCCTATAAAGAAACGACGTCGTTTTGTATGGCTGGACGGGACGGGTTTCACGGGTATTAAAAATATTTAAACCCGTCTTAGACCCAAACCCGCGGATCTTCTCTACTTAAGGACCCTATCCTATTGATGGATCCATCCGTCCAGTTCTAGCGGAACAGTTTTTACCGATTTAACGGGTTGATGGGTTCGACTTGCTTACCCCTAGTACAAACTACTCACTTATCCGTCTCTCCCTACCAGTTTCATGCCGCCGACCACCTGATTTATGCCAACAACATCACCGATAAATATTATTATCATGGTTTTAGTTCTCCTTTTCAGTCTAATTATTCCGGTCCAAATTCTCCAATCTGAAATGATTTGTGCAAGCACATATTAAACAGTCAGGCACATTTTTTACCATTCTTCAAAAAACAAAAAGTAAAAAACTCAAAAACTCTCTCTACCCTTTCGATTTTCTTTCGCAAAGCCCGTGCAAATCGTCAACAGATCGGAGGTAATTTTTATGTTTTTACGATCCTCTTGTTATGTAGATTACGAATCCGAAAAAAAAACGAAAAAAATCGGACTTTGGCCACGCTCGCGTGAATTTACACGAGCGCATCCACTGCGCTCGTGTAAATCCACGCGAGCATTTTTTATTATTGTTATTATTATTTTTTTAAATTTATTTGCTGCTCGCGTGGATTTACACGAGCGCATCCACTGCGCTCGTGTAAATCCACGCGAGCATTTTTATTTATTTATTTATTTTTATAAATTAATTTGTTGAATTATAAGATGCTCGTGCAAAAACATGCGAGCATTTCAACAATGCTCGTCTGATTTCACACGAGCACTGTTGAAATGCTCGCATGTTTTTGCGCGAGCACAACAATTTTTTTTTTTCATTTCATTATTTAAATGCTTTTTTTTTATTATATGAAATATTAATAAAGTGCTTATTTAAAATGTAGATGGCAGGAGGCCGGGGGAAAAGTCTTATGAGTTAAGTTGCCGGTAAAGGCAAGAGCTTAATGAAAGCCTTGAGCGGGAAGGGGGACAATCCGGAAGATCCGGATCGCATTGGAGACCGAGATGTCCTTGCTTCCGCCCGTAGAAGAAAGCAGTTAGCTCGAGAAGCAGCGTTACAGCGGGAAGAAGAGAGACTGAGACGAGAAGCTGTTGCAGCTGGAGCCGGACCCTGTGGACCTGCACGCGATCTCCAGCTAGCTCGTAGTACATTGCCACATGCCGACGACGATGATGACCACAACAACAATCCTGATAATATGGATACTGACGAGGAGATGGAGGAAGATGATGAGCCAGCAGATGTATATCAGGATCGTAGAGGTGGTCGTGCCTTACCCTTTCCGCAGCTGCCTGGTCCGGCGTACTTGGAGGGTCCGTGCGAGGGAGGACCACAAAATTACGAATTTATGCGATGGTTCAAATCGCATATAGCGATGTACATTTGGGAAGGATATGTAAGTTTTCTGTCAACACGTGCTTTACATAATTCTTATATTATTCATTTTTTTAGCTAACAATACATGCAATATTTTTCAGGAGCGCCGTGAAACTACACGGTACGAGTCGAGGACCAAAGCACTCGAGGACTACCGCGGCCCGCAGGATAACACGATGATTGCGAGGCTGGAGGCAACAGGTCTTTACCACTTACGAGACTGTTTTCTGAAAAGGATGAACAAGAACCTCATGCTAGCTTTCGTGGAGAGGTGGCAGCCGGAGACGAACAGTTTCCACATGTCATGGGGCGAGATGACGATCACACTCCACGATGTCGCTTTTATCCTGGCGTTGCGGCTGGACGGACCGGCAGTGTCTGAAATTCGTCCGGTAGAAGAGTGCTCACAGAGTCTTGCATCTGTATTGGGTGTCGGTCTGATGGACACCAATGAGATGTTTCGAAACAAGTGAGTTGGTTGGGTTAAGGTGAGAGATCAGTTGAGCCTTCCCTCCGCCACAGACGAGAAGAAGTTGAAGGGCTACTTGATGTTTCTGCTTGGGTCTGTTTTGTTTGTAGACAAAACAGCGTGTAACATGAAGCCGTGGTGGATCCATTTTACCAACGATCTCGATAATGTCGGCAAGTATTCATGGGCTTCGGCATGCTTAGCAAACATGTACCGCCAATTGGGTATTGCCACCCGCGCTGGGATGAACAGTCTCTATGGATGTGTTATTCTCCTTCTGGTACGTGTACCTTTATTAGTAATTATTTATTTATTTAAACTTCTATGTAGGTAATATCAACAACGTTTCATTGGTTTTTGTTTGCAGTGCTGGATCTTTGAGTATTTCCCCTGCTTTCGACCACCTATTTCCCGTTCATATACCGAGTTTGAGCCTCGATGCAGAAGGTGGGCCCATGGTGGAGGGAATAAAACCATGCTGCAGGAATACCGGAAAAAAACTCGACGCCATGACCGAAAGAGATGTGAGTAATAATTTTTCTAATTATGTCTATAGTAGAGTTACAGATTTTTCTAATTAGTTTAAAATATGCTTAGGTTTGTTGGACCCCGTATGGTACCGGTGCACATTACTTGCATCCTCGGAGCATGTATTACGGCACGATACAGTTCATGGATATAGTGGAGCCGTACATGCCCGACCGAGCGTTGCGGCAGTTTGGAAGAGTCCAGACTATTCCTTTCCCGATAATTGAATCGAACTTGCCACATAACGGCGGCTTGTTTGGCCAAGATACAAAGTCACTTTCCACGCTCCTGGCGGCTTGTGGCAGAACGAGTACGCCAACTTCATTGACCTGTCGCAATACCGTGAAGCCTGGCCGCCGGAAACAGTTGCCGGCTTGTTCATCCTGACTGTTCTACTGCTCTCGTTTTTCACCTTCAATTCATTAATTTGAAGGTCAACTTGCGCATCTAGTGCATTTTGAACTGTATCCATAGCTCCAGTCGATGTTTGGATCCAACGCTTCGATGCACGATGTGCACTCTCTACCCTGTTTCGAGAAAACACTCAAATAATGAATAAATGTAACGTGTGTATAAAAGATTGTACGTAACGAGTTTATAGTAAAATCAATTTATATTCCTGTTAGTCGTCGTGTTACCGAAATGAACGATGTTGTTGGTCCAACACTTAACAAATCTCTCCTTATAAATCAACCACGTTTCGTTGATGTAAGTTATCAACTTCGGATATTGCCCGTACAAACTAACTATCTCTCTATAGTTGCATTCGTATTCTTCCTCAGTCCCAGATTCGACTAACTTTGCCCACACCGTCCTCCGGAACAGTACACCCAACTTGGTGTTACCCAAGAATTTTGACGCGTTTGCCTCAACGTTTCTGTTTATGTGATATAAACATAACATGTGATGCGAATGTGGAAACACGTTTGGCAATGCTTTCAGTAGGCCCAACTCACGATCTGTCAGTATCACTTCTGGTTCTATCCCGATTGGTAATATGTCTCACAAACATCGCAATGTCCATGCATAAGTGTCCTCATCTTCACGTGACATAAAAGCAACGGCAATAGTGAAGTTCCTTCCCACGAGAGTAACCCCAATGATCTCCAAAAGAGGCATTTCATATCTACATAAAGGTAATTATAATTTAGTCAACTCTTATTTATTTATATATATATATATATATATATATATATATATATATATATATATATATATATAAAATATAATATAATAAATGTAATTCACATTTAAATAATTATTACCTGTTAGTCTTGTACGTGCAATCCATCAGGATGACGTACGGAAATAACTGCAAAAGCTTTATTGAATCAGGGTGCGCAAACATAACGTCTTGCACTGCATCACCAGCTGGATTTGTTCGATGTCATTTGTTGTATCCACTCTCACTTAGTTCGTGCCACAGATGTTGTATAACTGTTTTTCCTTTCATTTCCTCTCGTCTAATTTTATGTGATTCATTGTACACATCTCTCAAGGCCGCAGCCGTATCCGGATTCATCTGTCTCAGATGATGCAAAATTTCCTTCGGCTTCACATGGCTCTTTTTCAGTATATTTGTCACTTCTCGTTGCTCTTCACTCAGGCGACTCAGCGAACGTAGTCCTTGTGGATATTTATGAGGAAAATGATTGTAATTGCCATCTTTGATGGTAAGGCGCCATAATCCATCACGACCCTCTTTACCCCATAGCGCAAAAGGGCATTTACACTTTATTGAACCGAACTTCCGGCTTGTTTTGATCTCTGCATTTTTTCCTCGTCTCTTATAGGCTCTTTTACAAGTCAAATATTGTCGGCCCTCGTGGTAAGATTGTCGCATAATCTCATGTCCTTGACTGATGGCCATATTCATCGCCCACTCGACTAGTGCATCTTTACTATCAAATGCAGTCGAAATTGTGAAAAAATCACTGTAATCATGTAGCTCGAATGTTTCAATATCTTCATCCACATCTATGTATATTTCCTGTTTTTATATTAATGTAGTTAGCAAATTATAAAACTAAAGAATAAAACTCAAAAAAAAAAAAAAAAAAAAAATTGTGTTGCTCGTGTGATTTCACACGAACAGAG